>BJCN01307185.1:0-10626 GCA_018326445.1 Flaveria brownii
CCTTGTCCTGTGTATTGTCTAGGGTATTGATAACCCGCACTGGATACCTGATTTTTTTATTGATAATTTAATTGCTCGAAGCGTCATTCTTAGAGTAAAGATTGATAAATTCAACTTGGCTCCTGAATATGTTCGACGCTTCACCGTTTCTAAATACCTCGGAGATGATGTGAATTTACTCAATAATCACTCCCACATGTCGACTATTGGAGCAACTATCGGAGCGAGGGTTGGTGCTCCAACAACCGATATTCTTTGCACTGAGGAGGATGATGAAGGCGTTGAATTTTTTTCTAGAATAACAAGTGACGAATGGGATATGGCTGCTGAGGCGTTATGGGGACCACACACTTCTTCTTTTACGACTACATCAACAACATTATCGGTATATTTTGCTATAAGTGTTTAATGTCGTATAAAATTACATGTGTTTCGTTTTTCTTTATGTTCTTTATTGTATTTTTAGGTTGTACTTGATAATGATGATGAGGGAGGATCTACAAAGGATGTTTCAGATACATCTATTGTTGATACATCTATTGTTGATTCAGTCAAACCTTCTACTCTGGCTGAGGTTGATTGTCATGCTAAACCTCATGAAAAGTCGCAGTATTCAAGACGACAAAGGATCAAAAAGAGGCCTAAGCCCTTGGAGTACTAAAGTTATTGCATGTATGTTTGATGACTCCAAAAAATTGTTCTATATGTTATATGTTTATTTAATTTATCCAATTATATTAATGATTTTCATTAATACTTTTTTTTCCTTCTGTTATAGCATGCAGATTTGGTGGAAGCACGCTGTTTTGGTGTTTATCTAAGTAAGATTTGTTATACACCCTTTTAGATTGAATATTACAATCTTGGTGTTACTTTTTCTAGACCATAATTTTATTGACGTTGTTGATAATGTTTCTCTAGGGATTCTTAACTTGATGAATTCTTGTCTTTATATGACCTGTTTAGTTGGATGCGTGCTTTTCAAACTAATATTAATCTTAAGATCATATGATATATCCTCAAATATAAAAGACATTTTTGTATGTGCTTAATTGTCTTTACAGTAACACGTTAATAGTGTTATTGTTTATAATTTAAGAAGAGATAGTTATTGCATTAAGACATGAAACCTCCTGGACACCGGACGGGTATAAAACTAGTTTTATCTAAGCATGCTTCAAGACCATTGTATTTTATACATTATAAATTTGTATATTAGAGAAACTAAATATTTAATTTTAGAAATTTACAACATGACATATGTCATTTCCCCTAAGCTATTTTCGCTAATTATATAAATTAGTTTTCATTTATATATCCTTATATATAGTCGATGATTTAAAAGGTTTGTTTGGTACTCTACTTGCGCCGACTTCGACATCTTCAGAAATATTCTCCCAAGTTTATTCCCCTTAATTTAGATCCTTTCTTCGTCTCGTACTTACCGGATCCCCCTATGCTCACTGACAAAAATATCTCAAACTTAAACCCTATATATATATAACCGTCAGTCAATATAACCTAACATAACTATGTGCGTACCATTATTATTTCTCTCTCATCCTCTCACTAGCGGACCTTATTTGCCGTCAGTCAATATAACCTAACATAACTATGTGCGTACCATTATTATTTCTCTCTCATCCTCTCACTAGCGGACCTTATTTGCCCCAGTGACTGACTGCGGGTACGAATGAGACACCCCCTCTCCTTTACCTTAGAGTTTTTAAGAGTCGTAGACTAGAAAATAATGGTTATTTACAGAAACATAATGGAACTTAGAGAGAAAATGCAGAAATGTGAAGAGTATATTGGATATTTAGAAGAAGAATTTAAAAAGATTCAAGCATTCGAACGCGAGCTTCCTCTTTGTCTTGAGCTTATTTCTCAAGGTAAATGATGATGAATGTAACTTTAGGGTTCTTGATTGATTTTGGCTTCTGAGATTGAGTTTTTGATGGGACTTTGTTTGTTGTGTTGTTTAACTTCTTTTGCAGCTATTGAAAGATGCAAAGAGCAAATGAATGTGAGGATCTCGGGATCGGTTAAGGGTCAGTTTGATGATCAAACATGGAGTGAGTGTCCGGTTTTGGAAGAGTTTATCCCCATGAAATCAACTTCATCTACAAATGAAGATGAAGATGATGATGATCACATGCTACTAAAGCAAGAGGTTTTCCATAAATCCGATAGTAATGACTGGCTTGCATCTGCTCAACTCTCAATTCAAGCCCCAAATCCACTATTTAAAGAGCTAATTAATCAAGTAAACACAATTAACTTTTCGTCATAAAGCAGGAGCTAGTCAAGCATCAAATACGTCTTTATTAGTTAGTTTAAATAAAGACTTGATTTTTGTTATGATCATTCCCTCTTATAGGACATACTGTCGAAAAAACTGTCATCTACCGACGAAAACAGCAACGGGTGTGGCACTTTCCATGTTTTTGATCAGGAGAAAAAACCCTCCATCAGTGCTTTAGCGGAAATAGGCGGTGGTCGTGGCGGTGATCGTGGTGGCGGTGGCGGTGATAAAGGACCGTCTAATAAGAAAGAAAGGAGGTGTTGGTCACAGGAATTGCATCGACGGTTCCTCCATGCTATTCAACATCTTGGTGGTGCTCATGGTATGTTTTTGTTTTTCTTTCATTATTAATCAACTAAATTATATGTTCATAAACATATTAGAACATATTGAAATGTTGACATGTGTGTTTTCTTTGCAGTTGCTACACCAAAGCAAATTAGGGAATTTATGAAGGTTGATGGGCTGACGAATGATGAAATCAAAAGCCACTTACAGGTTAACTTTAATTTACCAACAACGTTACATTACTGCAAGTATTTTCAGAAACATATATTGTAATGAGTAAGATAATTAAAACTATTTGGATTTTTCTAAAACAAAACATATATTAAATGAGTAATTGAAGAAAAATAATGAGTTCAATACTTATAGATGTTGAATTCGCTCCAGAATATGATATTCAAAGTTCGCTATCTTGCATAGCGAATCACCTTAAAACTATAATTTAAAAACATTTATATGCTCACGAAAGAATTCATAAGTTCTAAACTTTTGGTTATAAACAGAAATACCGTTTGCATACAAGAAGGTTGAGCCCTACGATGCATAACACGCATACACCCCAGTTTGTGGTTGTTGGCCGAATATGGATGCCGCCATTGGATTACACAACAAGTGCCGCCACATCTCTAGTAACTGATGACATCAAGAATGCCAAAGCAGTATACGCCCCAATCACGTCTCTACCACAATCCATTGCATACAAAACAAAACAATGCAAGCAATAATCCCGTTTGATAGAAGAAAGTATTGCGTGCGCGCAATAGCAATTTATTGTCCATATCCTCCATTCAAATAACCATTGAGTTAGCAGACTTCTGATCTTCCTAGACTTGAAACAAGAACAACATTTGATAAATATCATGTGTACATGGGTATTTGGATAACTAATGGACCAAATTGCTTGCAGACAATGTGATGTGTTGCATTTGGATCTCCTTGTCCATTGTTTGATCTGTGAATGTTTGTTTGTTGTGCCTAAGGTCCGAGTGAGTCAAGAAATAAGTTGTCATTATTTCTTTATAGAAAAAGGATCTAGACATATATATGATCTTATGTTATTTTTAATGAAAAGTTGATTAAGTTTGCTATTTCTTGAGCTGATTTGTTCCTCATTTACATGAATAGAGTCTTTTATTGTTTGGTTAAAATTCTTATTTACTCTAAGTTAAATTAAAAAACACCACTAACTTGAACCTAAAGAATGTACGATGCAAGTAGAAAGAAGTAGTCTATGCATAACAAACCTCCCTCCTCTCTCTTTATGATAATTGATAAACTTTAATAATTATTATAAATCATTACTTTAAAAATGACAAAGTAAATGCTTGTATAAACAAATTCAAAATCAACATAACACAAACTAAATATTACATAAAGTAATCTAAAATAAACAAAACATCAGAAATAACATAATGGTTTTCAGAATTAAATGATGTGCACAAAAACTATGTGCTTTGTTACTAAAATGGTTTAACTCTTTGCATTGTCATGGAAACTCTCCTTCTGTCGACTAGATTTGAATAGTCGATGTTGGGTACTCTTCTTCTAATCACACCATGAGATAAATGCATTATGCATACCACAAGGGAAAGTACTTGCTTGAACATTTATTTGCTCAACTTTTAAACAATTACAAGAATCATTCTTAAGAAAGACAAGGACTCTTGCATTTCATCAAAGTCTATGCTAAAATGTACTTTGAAACCTCTGTTCCTCTCATTGTCCTCTATCAGAAAAATAAATAAAAAAAATAATTTTTTTTTCATTGTCTTTATATGACACAATGAAGTCATTGTGTTTTTTTGTAAATGACTCAATAAAAAACGTTAATTTTTTTATTTTCTTTTAATTTTTCATTTATTTTTTTTCTTAGTGAGGACGACTAGGAGAACAAAAGTTCCGAATTACTTTTTTGAAATTCGATTTAGATTGTAAGATATAATTTTTTGTGTCTTTTTTGACTCATTATGTATTCTCACACTTTGTAGAAAAATACACTTTGTATTTGAATCTTTTTCATTGTGGTATTGTTGTTAAATATATATGTGTGTGCATTACGAACCTATCCTTTGGGATCACAGGCACACTATGAAATTTTTTTATAATAGCACTTATATCAACTAATCCCCTCCGACTCCCATGAAATTTTAATAACGACCACCATCAAAGTTTAAGAACGATATAGAATTTTAACATGTACTACAAGAAAATTTAATTTTAGATTTTTAAATTTTATATATACCTGTTATAAACAAATTAACATATAAAAGATTATTTAAATTGAATAATTTAAACCCATTTTAATAAACTATTTGAATAAATTAAGTCTTAACTTTTATTCTCATCTAACTGTTAGTTTTTTTAAGTTCATTTTATTTAACCTAATTAGTTTTATAACTATTGTAAAACACCTGAATATATTTGTTTTAAATCGGGTTCAACGTGTCATCCATAGCAATGTTTCGATCCTTAGCTAAGGGCCAAGGTTTGTTTTTAATAGGCTAGGTTTCGCTATTTAAAAAGGAGTTACGACGCAACTTGTTACCCGTTTACATGACTCTTTATTGTAAGTATTTGATGGGAACTACTATTGAAATATATTTCTAATTAAAAAAAAGTAATACTTAGCTTTAGTCAACACACTTAAAATTTTCCGACCCCATAAAATAATTTCAAAATTCCGAACACTAATGCTAGACCTTGCACATTGACAATGGTGACAATACAATACTATCATTTTCCTCACCAAAGAATTATAAGACAAAATCGTTTTACCTCAAACCAACCTATGCTTATTTTGTCCAAACGATAATGTTATGTTATTCATTTTTATATATGTTATCCATATGTTTATTTGCCCTTGTCTCGTACGATAAAACGGAAGAAATGACACCCTAATAAAAATTAGTAGCAAAAAGCGAAGAAATATTCGGATATTCGAAGGTCTGCCAATACGATTGGTTTGGACACGTATATTCTTCATTTGTTTGTGTTCTCATTCTAACTAAGCAAATGAACCGATTTTTATAATGTAGTGCGAAGATCTTAATAGAGTTTTAATTTTAAAAAAAAAAATCACTACTAGAAAATATGGGTATCACGGACGCCCACCAGCGCTTGGTTGTGATAGTGACTACCGGCGAGAATGTGTTAATGATATTCCTTCGGATAAACAATCGTGGTTACGGTGGAATACCGACACGTTTCATAGATGAGGGTTTCAACCTTTATCGACAGAATAGCATGGATACTCACCTAGGAATTACTTGCAACACCCATGTATCGACATATTAGCGATGGGGTTACCATACGTAACTTATTTCTAAATAAAATATAATTTAAAATGTTTTTATTCTTGAAATTTAACCACCGATTAAATCAGTAACTCAAATAAATCGTAAATTCTAATATTTAAAATAAATAAACCATTAAATCGTTAATCAAAAATTAAGATTTAATTATAACTAAATTAAAATACGATATAGGTTTATTGCATATATGTATACGAAAAAACTAGCTAATTAAAGGGTAGGAAGGTCTTGCGATGATAGGTCTGCGGGTGGTATATGGCTTAGACCTAGTTCGACCACCAATCGCGCCATTGTCACCTCGAGTGACATAATTTTGTCCCAATCTGCATCGTGCTCTACGCGAACCATTTCTAACATTCTTTAGAGCTCGACACTCAACATACGTTAAATAGATTAATGATTATTAGCATATAGTTAATCATAAAATAAAGATAAGCCATTTCTTCCGGCCTCCATCAGTCTATAGTTTTTGATGGTTTCCTATGATTTAGAGAAATAAAATAAAAGTGTTTGGTTTATTTTAAAATTACGTAATCATGTAAAAAATTTGTTTATTAAGAAAACTTACATAGATCGACTTGCACCTTTTCAAGAGTTAATTTCAAAGTAGATATTAACTAATCCACTTACGATCACTCTTTGATCTTAAGAAAAGGACAAATTAATATTTAACAAGTAATACTCACGTTATTGATGTCACTTCCACTATAACCCTATGTTATATATGAGCTTAATTGAGAGCGGAAATACGCATATAGCCACCTCTTCTATTTGTTTAACCATCTAATACAAGTGAAAGGTTGTTAGAGTAATGTATAGGCACATAAATAATATCATAATAAAAGTCATAAAAGCTATAGTCTCATACATGCGCCCAAAACAGGATAACAATTTATCTAATGACTTGTTTCCTACATATTGTTTCTACTATAATGTTTACTATTGATTGTAAAACCAATGCTTATGAGAGCAAACCCTTAGTTTTAGTTTAGAGAATTAGATGTTTTGCATGTAGCAATATGTTTTGCATGTAGAATAAAAATTAAGGACTTTTAGTGGGATTTGTGGCGGAACCTCCCGCGTCAGGTGTACATGTTTGGGTGTTACATGTCGCTTTCATTGATGCGCGCACTATATAACGTTGCATGTGATGCGATAGTTACCTATGTGTTGAATGATATGTATTATGATTATTATGATTATGATTATTATGATTGTTATGGTTACCGTCTTTGCTAACGAGCCGGGGGTCTCTTCGGAAGCGGTCTCTCTATCTCTCAGGATAGAGGAAAGACTTGCCACCACATACCCCTCCCAGACCCTGCTCCTCAGCGGGATACACTGGGTATGTTTGTTTGTTTGTTTGTTCATGTAGCAATATGGATGTGCATCATGTTATATACTTATCTCATGCATGCTCCTTGTTAGTTGTTACAACTTCTCTTTTTTATAATGATATACAAATTTCTCATTCAATAATTTTTTTAGTGTGATATGATATACATCCACGGCACAGCACAGAGACGAAATGTTAAAAAGGTTGAGAATCTGTCTGATAGTTATGAATCCACATGTACATAACTACTTATTTAAAGCTATAAGCTTATATGCTTTATATTATTGTTCGTTTACCTGCCTCTTTATTGTAAGTATTTGATGGGAACTACTATTAAAATTTAAAAAAAACATCAAAATGATAATAATAAGCATGTGGAATTATAATAGACAATAATGCAATATCGTTATATCATACAAGTCTCCGTGTTGATTAAAAAAAAATCAACTTAGCGTTCACAGAATAATTTTATTAAGAAATTTAATAACTTTGAGTCTTATCTAGCTAGCAAGCCAGAAAGAATGATTAAATCACATATATCTCTTGCTAATGTTATGTCTAATATTTTTGTCATAGTAGAACTAGTATGATTGGTAATGAGTTCAACTCACGTATGAGACATCATAGACTAATCGATCCTGAAATTAAACTTTCTTGAAGGAAAAGTGGAGCAAGGAAGTAAGATAGTCAAATCCAATGAAAAAAAAAGCACAACATATCGTTGTGAAGAGACAAAAGACATACGACGGATCTGACGATTCCGATGATCCTAGAAGAACCTCGAGTACCCACAAGCAAAATTATTAAAAATTATATAACTTATATCACGCGTAAAGTCTTTTGAAACTAAAAAATTATACGAACAACGGGAGCTTTTGTTTATAATATACCACTGGATGATATGAATCAGGATTTTTAGAAGCACTTTTGCTGAGTTTTATTAGGTCAAAAGAAGCTCAAATTTATATAAATGTATTTTCATATTTATACAATTACAAAAAAAATATTATTATATAGATAAATTAAAAGCAATAAAATAATAAAAGCTTGAACTAGTAAATTTTGTTACATGATAAGTTCAAGCTCTCTTAAGTTAAATAAGCTAGCCCATTTGAGTTTGGGCTCATTGTCTACACAATAACACAAATGATTGTGGTTTATAAGAACCATTAAAAGAACTCATATCTTCTTTTACAACAAGACTCAGATTTACAACATTAACTTGTGGAAAATCTCTTGTAAAAGGGATAATCAAAATTACATAGTGGATATAAAGCTACAGGACATGTCATGAACAAAATGTTTATAATACTAGGGTGACCATAGTGATGTCATTATTATTGTATAATCTAGTTTTTAATATTCTTTTCAATTGATACTTTAATATACAAATTATAAAACTACCTGAAGTGTCGAAACAATGTAAAAGTATGTCTTCGACTTCAACACACTCACCCGTTTCTATATCAACTGCACAAAAGCAATGCAAAACATCAAATAACTTGTGATGTTGTTAAGAGCAAACTGCATGAAACATAAATGAACTTTACAGTTTTCCTGACTTTAGCAACCAACTTTAAATTATGCGTAGAACTGAAAACAACTTGCAACTTATTACCACCTCATTTAAAATAAATATTAACATGTCATTTTCTTTCATTTTTTTATACTTATGACTAGTGATCAAATATTTAAAAACCACTACAAACATTATAAGAAAGCATGTGGACAAAAATAACAGTCACTAGCTTCAAGCACAGAGAAACTAAAATAGAAAACTTGTCAAAAAATAGAAAAATTGCATTTGTGACAACTTAGAATTTTTGGGGAAAAAAGTGGTTACCATTTATACAAACAAGTGCCAGTATATACCATGGATCATGATTCAACTGTTGTGAAGAAGGACTGGATTCCAAAGACAATGAACAGAACGCCACCCGATAGTGCAATCTGCATTAGATTAACTAAATCTTATTATAGACATTAGAAACAGGAGCAAGAAACTAATGAAATAAGTGAGCAAACTACAAATTTTTCAGATATCTTTGTAGCCAAACTCTTCCCTCCATAAACTGCAGCAGTCTGACACAAAGCTTGCCCTCTGAGAAAGAAAAACATAAACAAAAACAAAATGTCATGTTCTATGTTCACAACATAATAACTTTAATAATTATTTTTGTTGGCCGTGAGAGCCTATTACCAGAAAAATCATGGGACCCCACCAATACCCTGGTAAAGTGTAACTTTTGGTGGACATGTAGCCTTAAGAGGGTTAAAGGCAGAAAACCAGTGGAAGCTAGATAGGAGCCTTAGACCTCTACTAGAAGGGCTTAAGCGCTTACCCTCATGCCACCCCTCTGAAGGTTAATAACTTCGGTATTAGTTTATCATGAGAACTCATAAATAACCAGAGAGGGTAAGCGTACAAAATTCCCCCAAGAACAACACCAAGTGGATTCTCTGCTGCAGCCAAACCAATGGTAGCTATCTGATGAACAAGTAAACTTCATATTCAGACGCAATCAGTGAAAGTGTGTATCAAAAGTGAAGCTTATTGATACTTCAAGACTGATTCTTGTATGCACGGATCACTTGCAAACAACAAAAGAGCACCGATATTTTGTGAGAAACTCCCCACGATTCTTTTCTTCTTCTTTCTTTAAATAATCAAACCACACAATAAAACTCAATGCATAATACCCTATGTATACTAGACCTCTGCTTACTAAACAAGAATTCTAATAAGCAGCCTTAAACAAACTTGATAAACATAACAAATAATAAAGAGTCAAATTCAAATATAATTCTAAATCCACTCAAACTCTTCTTTAATTTTTATTAAATCCGAATTAACCCATTAATGCTGACCTGGCTTTTGTCTCCCCATTCGCCAAAAAAAGTTATAGAGAATGCCTGTTAAAAAAACGAACGATTAGATATGATATTATTTAACAGACGGATGAAATTTCAGGATCCATACCTTCAAAAAGATGGGGGAGAAAAATTGACTAAAGAATGGCCTGTTCTTCCTATTAGCATCATCACCCTGTAAATACATAACACGAATGGTTAACCATTGCTCAAAGTCAACTATATACCTAAATATAATGTATGTTTTTAGTTCATGACTAGGTGGGAAAATAGAGCGAGGTGTGTTGGGTCACATGTCAAAAAGGTTAATTAGGGGAGTATATTGGTCGACCTAGCTCTCGGCTTTTAGGGTCACTGATGTTATCTGTTAACTGTATGTTACATTCAAAAAAAATAGTTCTTTTTTTTTGCCCTATGTCCCTCTAGGAGCAGCATATCTATCATCATGTGTTTAGAGGAAAGGTTTGCCCTCATCTCACCCTCTATAAACCCTAACAATAGCTTTGCTATGTGTGGGA
>BJCN01307218.1:0-14003 GCA_018326445.1 Flaveria brownii
CACTACACAACAAATTAATACTACATAATATTAATTTACATTTAAAATTTAAAACAAAAACACCCCCACTGGAGGACAATTCGGCCGCCCCCCTCTCCTCCACTCATCACCCTTCTACACCACCCACATATCCACCACTCCCACTCCATGCAAAGCTTTGCAAAACTCACACTCCACCTTCAATCTTTCTCCTCTCCCTCTCAGATTATCCTAGCAGAAAACACACCACAACCCTCTCCATTTCAGCTCAAAATCATGAACAACAACATCACTAGCATCGGCCAAGCTCAAAACAACCAACAAAGTGAAGTCTTGTGAGCTTTTGATACACATCTTCATCTTGTTCGACTTTTCCAGCCTTTTTTGAAGGTTCTCCAGCTTTGTCCAAGGATTTCCAGACCATTCTTGATCATCTACACTCTCCAAAACGTGAACAATACCAAGGGTAAGCTTCATGTCACCTGAAAATGGTCATTTCATGTCTTTTCTTCACTTTTCTTTTAAAAACATCTCCTCTCTTTGTTGTAGCAGAAACCCAACACCATCATCTTGTTCTTGAGGAGATTTTAACTTCACAAAAGGTATCTCACACGTTATATTTGTCATTCTTGAGGTGGAAACCGATTTCCACCATGAAAACCCTCTTTTTGGGTGTTTTGCACCATCTAACTTGTATATCTTGTAACCCTTGAAGCAAAACATGTAATCTGCTTGTTAATGGTTTATAAGACTCCTAATAACCTGTTTTGAAAGTTACAAAGGGTATATACCATGAACATGTGGTTATAGCACGAGTTACACCTTAGAAAACCTTCTTTTTACATGAAATAACACTATTTAAGCACTTGTTTGAAAACCCTCTCAACCAAGGATCATAACCTGCACAAGAACAACTTTGAAACACCTTAGTAATCTGATTTTAAATTTAAATAAGGTTTTGGTAATGTTTAAATTCAAGTTATAATGATTTACACATGTGTAATGGTCGGTTATGACTTAATCACTAAGTTGATAGTTTATTGTTGTGTTGGATGACTTGGCCGTGAGTTTGGGACATGATTTCAGAAAGTTTTGATGAATATTAAGTGTGTGATAAGTGGTTAATCTCTGGAAATTAAAGACATGTTAAGATTTGACCCACTTTAGTCACTTTCGGGACCCGAAACATGGTAAAACGACTTAAAAATAAGAGAGCTAGGACTTTAAACTTTTTAAAGAGAATTACAGGCTTAATAATGGATAATAAAATTTTCTGGAGTAAATGGGTTGATTAAATGGTCACAAAGGTAAGTTAAATGGAGTTTTAACTAAAAACGGGTATTAACCGGGTGACGTTTTTGAGAAAAATTCAAGAAATATGGGTGTAGAGTTAAAATTTATAAAAAACATGTTATTTCATTAAGTCAAGTGTGAAAAGAACTTATAGAGTTGAAAAATTGGTCAAACGAGCTTTTAAACGGTCATATTCGGTTAAAAACACGTTTTAACGGGTTAAATGTAAAAACGAGGCTTTCAACTATTAGAGCAAAAATTTCATAATCAAAGGACTTGAAACTTATAAAAATGTTTTTAAAATGTTATATACTGGTCTAAGACTCAAAAACATGAAAGTTCATATTTAACCGTTAAAACCCTTCAGTTTTACCGTAACCGCGAGCGTTAAACACATAGATATTAAGCCGGACCTATATTCTGAAAATTTGGGTACACTTACTTAATAATAAGTTAATTTAACTTCAAGAACCTGATTTTTGGTCACAAAAGTCATTTAGGACAAGAAATCAAACTTGAGGGTAGAAACTGTTAATTTTGAAACTTGAGGGACTGAACTGTAAAATTTTACCAAACTTCATAACCGACTCATATGAGGCTAATAATCATTTGAACAACATTATTTAACTTATATCATTAAATTAATGGTGTAAAATCCTAAATTACATAAGAAACCATGACTTTCCATAAAAGGAAACTTTTTATACAAACACTAATCAAATCAAAGCCGAATCCGACAACTAAATCTTCGAAACACTTTATACACGTTGATTGAGTTTAGAGAAGTAGCTTACCACTTAATATTGATGTTAGGGTGCTAGGCTTGAGACATTTCCGGCACATGAAGATTTATTTTTGCTTAACACCTAAGGTGAGTTCTAGTGATCCCCTTTTTACTACGGCTTTGGGATTGAACATGCTCTGTTATTTATGAACTACATTTGTGCTTTACTTGGTGATTGTATGTGGGATTTATGGTTACCTGCTGATACTTATATCATGATCATTAATTCTTTCATGAACCGCTTGTTTTATATGGATAGATCTATTTGGGGAATCCCCCACACACAGTGGCTTCCGTTTAGGAAGGGTACCACACTGAGATCTTAAAGGATCGTTTGTGGCATGTTATAGGTTTTATTAAAAAAACTATGGTGAACCATCCGGGCAGGTATGGTGCACTTGTTTGGGGCTCGGTTTTTCCTTCGGGAATAACCGGTAAAACACAACTTTAGAAGAGGCTAACCAGGACTGAGTGCAGGGTTGATTATGATACTCTCATGATGTTAAAAATATGATTCTTTCCTTTTTATCAAATGAGGATTTTGTAAGGTCCTTTTGTTTTTAAATTTTAAGCACTTGAATTCACCAACTTTTTAGTTGATATAGTTTCTTTTTGAGCATATTTCAGGTAATCTATGAAGAGATTCTAGCTGTTGTTGAAGACCTAGACTTATCCCTGTGACCATGGCATTGGCTTATTTTACTTAATGAACAATTTAAAATTTCTGTTGAACAATGCAATTTGTCTCTATATTAGTTGTATAACTCATTTGGGGGCTAGATCTGTTTCTAGCCCCGGTACCTTTTGAAAACTTTAAATGCCATGTGATATTCTCTCCTTTGAACTCTTGTAATGGTTTGTTTTCGCTGCCATATGTTGTTGCTAGTTTGTGACGTCCCACCCTACCTGGGCCCGGGGTGTGACATTACACATCAAGGAATAGGCTTTGATATCATTCTTTACTTTCTTGACATCATCACCTTGCAATCCATCTTTAGGATATGGTTCTGTAGAATATTTTGTGTAAACAAACCCTCTGTCAGGATCATCTGAAGTAATAGGAATATGAGGTCCTTTTTCTGTTGACTTCCATAAGTCAGTGTCAATAGAATTGAGATGATGCTTCAATCTAAGATACCAGTTTTTAAAATCAGATTTGTTCTTTAGCTTAGGAACTCTGTTCTCTAAATTTTCAGACTTCACCATTTTATATTTTGATTTTAAGAAAAAAAATTTGTTGTTTTTAAAGTTTTTTGAATTAAAAAAATGAAAATATTTTTGGATTTTTAAATTTTGAAAGAATTTCTAAGTGTTAAGTTAATACGCCTAAACAGTGATGAAGTGCCCAAATAGTTGTGAAACTTCTCTGACTTTGACTTAGAAACGCCTAAGGGATTGTCTTAGAATAGTTCTCTAAAATGCCCACCTTGAAATGCACCTAAATAGTTGTGAAACGTCCAAATAGTTATCAGACGCCTGGGTGTAAAACGCCCAAATAGTTCAAATGCACCTCAACAGTTGTAATGCGCCTAGAATTACTTTGTTTTTTGAAAAGTCCCAAAGTGACCAAACAGTGGTGATACGCCTCAACAGTGGTCAAACACTAACCGAAAACGCATGAACAGTGGTAAAACGCCTGAATAGTTGTCAAGCGCCTAGACACTTAGGCAATTTTCAATAGTGTTTTAACGTAATGCGCCAAATTCAATAGATTCATATGAACTTAACGAATACAAATCTTCTGAAATTCTTCAAAACTTGTTTAATTGATCTAAAAACTTCCAATTAGGTAGTAATTTGATAAATAATTTGTCCTTTATCTTCAATTTCATCAAACAACAACAACAAATCAGTCTATTGATTGAAATTCAATCTGAAGAGAAGAACGAGTTCAAACACAAATTTGACCAATTCACTGATTTTGAACGAATTGAACTGCAAATTATGATTCAATTCATGTTTCTATTGATGAAACACAACTAAAATCAATAATTTTGTGATCAAATTGCTTACCAATCATAGATTCAAGTGATTTTTGAGCTTGAAAGTTTGAAGAAACTCAAATCACTGAACCAACAGCTCTGATACCATTTGATAGGATCAAAATGGATTGATCTGTGATGATATTATAATGCAATTCAATCAAAACATACACAAGTAATCAAATCAATGCAAACAAATCAGAAAACTTCATAGTTGTTCATTGATAGTAAGCAAAGACAATACAAGTGTAGAAACAATTACAAGTTCATTCAACTGACTCTTTTCACTAGTCTACCTACATAATACATATCTATGCTATTTATACTATCAACAAACATAAGGAACAACTATTTACATTAACAGTCCCTAAACTATGACAAAACGATACAAAAGAATAATAAAGACTAAATGTTAATCTTCAAGAGGCTCTTACAATCTTCATCTTCACAGATGATGCAGCAGGCTTCTTAGGGTGAGGCTTACTTTTGGAAGAGGATGGTTCAAGTTGTGCAGCAGTGATACGTATTTGATCAACCTTATTCTCTTGATCAGGTTGAGTTGGACATGAACTAGGACTGTTGGTACTAGAGTCCATGGTTGAGTCTTTAGTCTTCACCATTTCAAATCTAACAAAGATAAGGACATGTTTTTTGCTTGGAGTTAAATATGGCCTTGGTCTCTAGGGCTTTCTTTCACTTTCTCTTGGCTGCCCGGATCAAGTTCTTTCTTTTAGACTTGGTCATCCCTGGTTCTTTCCTCTCGTTAGGAGAATAGTGACCTTTCTTAGGATGATTCTCTTCACTCACTTCAGATCCATCCTTCACTATCTTCTCTTCATCTTCATCTTCATCCTCTTCTTGATTGGGGTCTATAAGAGGAAGATCATCTTGACAAGTTTCACACCTTGGAGATCTCACATATAGTACTATGTGGAAGAGCTATATTAGTTGATCCCAGCCCCTGCTTATTCTAATAACAAATCTTTACATGCAAGGATGAGGATATAGTGTTCTTGAAGGTCTCCTCTTCAAGATCAAATTTTTATGCTCTGGCTATATTGCTCGCAAGCTCAGCCTGGCTTTCAGTTAGCTTGGTAATGAGATCTTTAATTTGAGTCCTTTAATTTGTGTGCTCATGCTTAAGAGTTGAACTGTTTTCTCAAGATCTTCTATTTCAACTTTATAATCATTTTCAGCTCTTTTAGAATCAGCTTATAAGATATTCAAGGACTCAAGTTCAGATCTCATTTCTAGGTTATAAGACCTGTATCTATTTACTTTAGCAATACATTCAGGAGTACAAAGATGCCAGCTTCTTCATGGTTAGCCATCAGTGCTTGGTTTGAAGAAACATCCTTTACCTGAAAGCTCTAGTCAAAGATTGATTTTTCTAGAGCAACTGCAGCTTGCTTCTTGGGCTTCTCAGTCTGTGGAGCTCTATCAGTGTAGTTTGGTCTGGATTGTGCTTGGCCATAATTTGTCCTTGGTGCTGTGCACTCCCTAGTAAAGTGACCCATTTAGTTATAATTGTAACACTTCACCTTGCTTTTATCCATTCCAAACTTTCCACTTGTTGCATTGCTGTGAAACTTTATACATGTCCTCTTGTAGAACTTCTTGGCCCTATGAGTGAGAAGATCCATTTGTTGGACTATCTCTAAGTACTCTAGATCATCTGGATGGAAACAATCCAAGTCTTCAAGAGCAAAGAGAAAGTTGTCTCTTGGAATGGGCTTCCTTGTATGTAGATCTCCTCTTGTGTCTCTAGGAAGGTGATGAAATGACTCTTTTGTGAGTTTTCAGGGTAGCAGATCAGATGATGTTGTTATTCTCTGCAGTCCCTTTCAACCACATGAAGGGCTTAACTCTGTTAATTGTTGGAAGAGTTACAAGATGGATTTTGCATGTTCATTTCTATCTGGTATCCACTAAGGATACCATACAAGTCTGTGAGAGTAAAGGTTTTGAAGTTTTTGGTTCACTTAATGACCATAGAGTAGTGAGTCCATTCTCTAGGAAGAGAGGACATGAACTTCCTCACAACGTCCCTATTCTCAAGATTCACTCCAATATCCATTAGAGTATCCACAATCTCAACATACCTGAAGTATTGTTGAGTCATGGTTTCATCTGTCTTGTAGGTGAAGTTCTCAAACTACTGCTTCAAGAGGTCTTTCTTGTTTTCTTTTACTTCATTAGACCCCTTATACATAAGCTTCAGTGCATCCCAGAGTTGCTTTGCAGTTTTGCACTTCTTGAAGCCTCTATAGATAGAGTTTGGAAGAGTAGTTTGAAGTGCGGTCATGGCCTTCTAATCTACAACAATTTTCTTCCAATCTTTATCTGAGTAGTTAGCCACTTCCTTTGGAATCATACAACCATCAGCAGTAGTTAAAGTGGTGCTTGATACATGAGTTCCTGAGACAACAGATCCCCACATCCTATGGTATTAAGACTTGATGAAGCCTTCCATTCCTTGGCACCAAGTATCTAAGTCAATAGGAGTGATCAGTGTAGATTTCGTCATGGTACTGGTTTAGATATCAGCATTGGTAAGAGCTACCATTTGAGTTGTTAAGTGTTTATAAAACTGAAGGGATTTAAGATGGTGAGATCTTATAGTCAGGAGCCTAAAATGCTTTGATACCAATTGTACGACCGGTGAAGGGGGTCAATGCACATTTCACAATGAGGAGAGATTTAGAACACTTAACATATCAAATAGGAAACCAGCTAACTATGATACTAAGAACACAAGTAAAGAACAGAACAAGAACAAGATAATATGGTGTTCAAGAATGATGTATATTGCTCTTAAGTTCTTATAAATGTTACAAAGCATGAAAATAAAGACAAGTACTTGAGACAGTTTATACTGCATCCTATAGTTGGTTATACTTTGAAAGCCAGCTAGAAACACTAATCTAGACAACAAGATCAATGTATAGTCAAAAGGCAGATTGCCTTTTGACTTGTGACTATGACATGCCATAGCTCACATCCTAATATATTACAAAAATGATAAAAGTACAAAAGTAGAAAGTTATAGACTAAAGACCTTAATCTAGAGTTTGATAAAAGTATGAACTTTTCACCAACTCATATAAGTTGGTGAGTCTTCAGAGATAGCAGCAAAAAGTGGTTCAACTTTTGTCAAAAGATGATTCAGAAAAAGCATGTCTTCTCTGTCCGGAAGAAATCAGTCTTTGAAGCTTTAGAAGACTTCAGCTTTGGCTTCAGAAGGTATGATCTTTTAGCTTTAGAAGATTTGATACTTAGAAGTAAAGTACTTCACATGTGCATGTTGAGAGCTCTTTGGTTGCATCAGCCTCTAAGTGTAATCCTATCCGCATTAAACTACACCATTTGCATTGAACCACTACATGGCCAACATAGACTACTGCTCATCTGCATTATCTGCATTGGTTGAGATTCACCTGTATTGACGTGTGGTCTCCGCATTGGATAACCACCACCCACATTTACTTTTCTTTGATGTTTCCATAAGTTTGCCTATTATTCTAGCCTAAGGAATACATGCTTAGTTATGCATATCATTATTAATCAAAGTCAAAGTTTTAAAAAGGATTATAATGGATTGCCCCTTTTTTCTAAAGTCTATTTTTGTGCTAGCATCCAAAAGCTTGTTATGCGCTCGTATTCACTGGTCTGCTTTGTGCTAACAGTTTAAAAGTCAGTCTTGTGCTAACTATTTAAAGGTTTTTTTATTTTGCTAACAATTTAAATGTATGTTTTGTGATAACAATTCAAAGTTTTGCTTTATGCTAACATTTCAAAGGTTTCTTTGTGCTTGCATTCAAAGGCCTACTCTATGCTAGCAAATCATAATAGCTTGCTTCATGCTAGCATTCACGGTAGTTAGGTTTGTATGAGCATTTCATAGCCTTACTTGATTGCATGGCATGATCATTGTATATTACCCATGATGGTTTTCACTGTTTAGGAACGATATGTTTCCAAAGTTATGAATGATACATGATTAGGCATGAAGAGGTACCCGGATCAAAGACTAGCACCACAGTTCAATGATTTTTATGTTATAAATGTTGAACATTGAATTACCTAAGATGAAATATTTTAGTTAAGCATGACTTGTTGTTGACTGAATTTTATGATTCTACTACTTAAATTACGTAATTACTAGTATAAAAATTATGGTTATTTTCAAGAAACCAACTATAAGGTTGCTTGGGAACAGGACCTTACAGTAAGAAAGGATGGTGATAA
Source organism: Flaveria brownii (assembly GCA_018326445.1). Taxonomy (NCBI): domain Eukaryota; kingdom Viridiplantae; phylum Streptophyta; class Magnoliopsida; order Asterales; family Asteraceae; genus Flaveria; species Flaveria brownii. Next base: position 8,287 of record BJCN01307218.1, read on the forward strand.
TAAGTTTGAAAAAGATAAGTTGGTTGTTCAGAAGAGGAACCAAAGAATTATAAGGAGATTCATCTCTAGAAGATGTAGACACTTTAACTTATGAGCAAATACAAAAGATAACTAATTAGGGTATTGATAAGGAGACAGAGTAGTGAGTAGTACTTCATTCAAAGAAGAGATGTATCTAAATAACTTTTATTACTAAAACTAACCTATTATCTATGATCTGAGCTGGAAAAAATGACATTAAATCTAAGAGTTTCCAAAAGCATGTAAGATAAGTATAATAGTATGTTGTCTACTTTCTTAAATATCTATAGTAGAAAGAAGAATCAAGATCTAAACTTCAATGATAATGAAGAGCAAGAGCATGTATTATATATTAATCCTTTAGATGTCCATAATCCAATCATCTCATTGAGTTATGATCTTAGCATCCTTCCCTACACTCTTGCATATGTTGGTGGTAGAACCATAAGAATGACTAAGTTAAAATAAGATTACCACAACACAAAATTAGAGACCTTACAAGTCTCTCCTTGGTCAATCCTTTACATGATAGAATGGGCAGATAACTAAGGCCCTTATTAGAAGATTGAATGAGCTAAATTAGTAAGTTGTTTTGGTAGTATCATCCTAGGGGGAACTTTTGGGATGTTAAAGGATGAATGCTACTTAAAACATTAATCAAGAACTCATTAGAGTTCTTACTGAAACAATCCAACTAATGATTTTACAGTACATCTGTCGAAGGCTACCGACTAACTGCATATCTACCGATATGCAACAACTGCCTATCAACATTGACTGGGTCCGAGAATGGATTTCTCAGTTGATGTGACTTCAACTAGGATCGACTATGATGATTGAGTCAATGATTAAGTAGTAGAAATACAGAATCAAAGAACATTAAATGCTAAAAAATACTCATAAATGCTTTGTGTATTGATTGTTGGTAAACAAGTTACAGTGGGTGCTAGGGTTTTGAATACAGTGACTTGAAACCATAAAACCTCAAAACTTGAGTACTGAGAAACTTACAATTGGAAAACTTACAAAAGTACGATATTTTATTCTATTTATAGGCTGACATAAAGCGTGTACAAAATGACTAAACTACCCTGACAACTATACATCAGAATACTAGTCTAAGTACAAAAGTCTAATCAGCAATTGTATGTGTTCATCCGCATTAACTAATCCAGATGTCTTGAACTTCATCAGCATTTCTTCTATTTGTCTTCAGCATTAAGTTTGTTCATCAGCCTTGACAAATGCGGATGAACAAATACTTGACGCATTTGTCTTTGAGCATCCTCATTAGTTAATGCCGATGAACAAATACTTGATTGTATTTGATCTGGCTATCCGTATTAGTAAATGCATACGAACAAATACTTGTCAATATTTGTTCGTACATTTGTTCTGTTGGTCATCCACATAAACTAATGGCGATAGCCGACACTTGGTCTTTCTTCTACTGTTTCTTCACCCGCATATCTTCTTGGACTTGTAGGAGTTTCCAATAGAAAAACCTTCAACTGCCATTTGAATTGGCATGTATGATCCTTTCATGGTCCAACAATACTCCCTCTAAACTTTATATCCATATGGGATAATTTAAAGACCTAAAATTTTGAAAAGAAAATGATTTTGTAATTTTTGTTTTCTAATCTATACATGAAGAGGAAGTATACCTTACTTGGGATCACATCAATCTAACCTTTCACAAGTGCAAGCAACTGTTAGTAAAATAGACATAATCATGAGCATATTGGTTGTAACTATGTTTGTCCTCTTACACTCATGCTTGGTTAATATTTTGATACTTGTCATCTTTATCATGTTTTGAGAGAAATGAGTATTCAACATGTACCTCACACTCAAAAGCATGGTAAGATCAACCATCAACATGAAATGCATGGTAAAACATTTTCATAACTTACGTGATCAGGTCATTTAAATTATGAAATCTCATTTTGATTGATCTACATTGGGATTATTTTACTTTGATCCTTTTATTTATTTGATTCACGTTGGGATTCTTTTTCACTTCACTTTTGAAGGTGATCCACTTTGGGATTCTTTTTAATCATTCACAAGGAATGTATTCTTTTTTAATTCATCCATATTGGATGTGTTTCACATTAGGAATCTTGTTGGATCATGACATCAGCACTATATGTTTGTTTCTCCAGATCTTTTCTCAGCAAAATAGAAGAGAAATTGATGTGAGTAAATGAAACTCACAAGGCATCATTACCTGCTATGTTTAGGTTACTACACACACACACTTGGATAAGATAAACTTACTCATACTTTGGGATGAATACTTCATAGTTAAATATGAGTTTTAGTTCATCACATCATGTATCTTCTTTTCCATGTTAAGCCTACCCACATATCAGATAAGTCCAGTCAGTCATTCAAGATTTTGAAATAAGCACAATGAATGATATAATGACTGTAATTATATCATTTCCTATTTGAAGTATAAAACATATTCTTCAACAAAATAACTTCTTTTTGTATTTTTATAATATTTGAATGTTTTTGTGAATTTTAATTTTTACTCATGGTTAATCATGCCAATTGATTGGACTAAGAATTCAAAACAACTTAGATCAAATATCTTAGTGAACAAATCAACTAATTGATTGTTCGTGTGAACCTGTATAAACTTGATTAACCCTTTTTTAGCATAGTCTCTCAAAAATTGATATGTAATTTTAATGTGTTAGGTTTTGAGTGCTGAACTGGATTGTTTATTATGAACATGGCTGCTGTGTTGTCAATGTGAATTGGTGTGTACAAGAAGTTAAAACCATAATCAAGCATTTGGTTTTGAATTCAGAGAACTTGAGAGAAACAGGATGATGTTAAGGGAAGTGTGAGACTTCAAAGCCTGGAAGTTGACTCACATAGACTTCTTCAGAGATTTTTCCATAAAGAAATGCACACTTTACATCCATTTGATAAATAGTGAATTTCATGGATGCAGATTATGCAAGGAAAAGTCTAATGGCTTCTAATCTGGCTATAGGTGCAAACACTTCATCATAAGCTAATCCTTCTTCTTGAGTGTATCCGTATACCACAAATCTTGCTTTGTTTCTGATGACAATAACCCTGTCATTAGTCTTGTTTTTGTATAACCATCTTGTACCGATAGGGTATTGTCCTTCGGGAAGATCTACTAGCTGCCACACTTCTTGTTTCTTGAACTAGAGCAATTCTTCCTACATTGACTCGATCTAGCTGTTGTCTTGAAGAGCCTCTTTTATATTCTTAGGTATTGTTTGACACAGAAAACAAGAAAACAAACAAATGTTTGCATTACTTGACTTGCTTCTTGTCACCCGCTCATGTAGTTCACTAATGATTCTTGACACTGGTTGATCCTTATGTATCCTGGTGGTTAGAATTAAGTCACCGGCAATAGATACATCAAGGTTGGAGATGTTTAAATCATCTTGGTGAGAGGCATCTTTAGGTTATGATATGGGAGAGTGATGAAAGTAATCAAAGGCTTCATCAGTTTCTGCTTCAGCATCAGTATCGCTTTGAAGACTTTCATCATTTGTATTTCTCTCAGTTCCAACTGGCACTATAGCTGGTTCTAGATTTCTAACTTCAGTCGATGGTTCTTTTGAAGTAGTGGGAAGTGTACTAGGAATAGCCTCAGTTGAAACACTCCGAATTTATAGTTGTTGTCTGACAGGGTTCGCTTGCAATGGAACATCTTCATTAACTTGATCAGCAAAAGTAGGAGTAATCATGGGAAAATCATCTCTTCTCTCTACTAATCCAGAAGATCTAATTGATTGTAGGTTACCTACATTTGACAAGTGAAACTGATCAAAAGATCTTATAAAATAGTCAATATCAAATAACTAGTTGGGACCATTTATTGACTTAGGAATGGAGTGCTCATTGAATTGAATAATGGTTGATTCAATAATAATGTTTAATCTAGGATGTAAATAGCATTCTACCCTAATCATAAGGGTAGTTTAGTAATTATAAATAGCTTTTTGTATAGGCTGTAAATAGCATTCTACCCTAATCATTTGTAAGCTTTTGAAAAACAATCAATATACAAATATCATTTCAAGCATTCAATCACTGGCAATTTAATACACACACAATCACACACACTAATATCATAAACATTAATCATGGGTTTCCGCACCATGTTTGATGTTTGTTGAATTAGACATAACAAATCTATTGTTATATTGTTTGAGAAAATAGAAAAGATCCTTGGGGAAATCAATATTATCAACAACTTTGTTCTATCCAAAGTATGAGTTGATTGACTGATATACTGAATTCATCAGGTGGTATCAGAGCCTTGGCTCAAATCAAACAATGATTTTCAATCCTCTCATTCAACAAACATGATATATGTGGTTCATTAGCTTCATAACATACATTTTGAGCTTAAAATCATCTCATCTTCTTCTTTTACATCATGCATTCAACATATGTTCAAAACATGAGTTAATCTTCTGTTTTTGTTCATTGTAAAGAAGATTTTTGTGTTTTTCTTGATTAGAAAAGCTCTCAAATCTTTCACACTATTTTGAAATAGATACATTACAAAATCATCGAAATCACATCGATTTCTACTGTTTTTCTTGATAAAAGAGTACACGGTACTGTTCTATTGATTTTTATCAAACAAATCACTCACCTAAATACATTGAAATCATTCATTGTGTTTAAATCACCATATTTGAGTTGTTCTACACTCAAAACAGATCATAATTTGCTTAAAACAACAAACCGATTGTTGTTTTGACAAAAGTTGTTTGCGCCCCACAAAAACCCTGGGATAAACCCTAGTTTTTGATCAATCACAAACGTTCACAATCTCCGGTGATTGTGTTTGTTTCTCATCAAAATCAAAGAAGAACATTATTCTTCTTTTAAATTTTTGAAAAAGTCACTTTTTGATTCAAAAAGTTAATTTTCTAAAATAAAACTTTTGTTTTTAGGGTTTTGACTTTTTGACTTAAGGGTTTTGATGAAATTGACTAGTGTGACATTATTAAACGGAATATTTCTTGCTTTCACCAAGAAAAATTCTGTGACACCACCTCGGTCAAATTATTTGATTTAAATTAATTAATTTCCTTTATTCGGTAAAATTAATTAAAATAAAATTAATTAACAATCAATCCTAGTGACTTTAGGATAAATCAAATTTAGCACCAAGCTAAATATTTAAACAAATTTAACTTAAACCGTTAAGTTAACAAATTTAAACAAACATCTAACGAACTTTCAAGAACAAACAGTGATCTTAAACCACCAAGACTGAAAAACAAAGCAGACTTCAAACAATGGAAGATTATGTTCCGTAACTGGATTATCTTTTAAGACCCTGATTTATGGACTTCCATAACCGAGGGACCATACATACTTGTAAACCTTGCTCTATACTACAACACACAAAAACCAGTAAGTTTAAAGAACGTAGCTGGTGATGAATTGAAGAAAGTGAAAACTTATATGAAAGCATACAGTATTCCGGAAATGACATTGCCATTTGAAATCTTAACACGGGTTGAGAATTTCAAAACAGCAAATGAACTGTGAAAGGTTCTTCATACAATGTGTGAAGGAAGTGAAGAAATTGATGGGTTTGTTAGAACACTAAAACATAGTTTAACCATTTAAACTTTTCAGAAAACGCAGCGGATATTTAGCTTTTAAAACCA
>BJCN01307220.1:0-19297 GCA_018326445.1 Flaveria brownii
TTCTCCTTAAAACTGCTCTCATTTAGTTTTAATATACGATTTGCTTCAGTGCACAGTTTTAAGTCATTCATTAAGTTATCATTATGTTCTAATAACCTAGCAAATTTCAGATCAATCCTTTCTCTAAACTTATCACATTCAACACATGCATGTTTGTCAAAGAGATCCTCTTTTGATTCTACATGTGCAGATGTAGAAGGGCCAGCCATGAAAGCAGATTTGGGTTCCTGGTGTGATGCAGATTCTTCATTTAGTTCATACTCCAAGAGTTGATCCATAGCAGCCAAAGTCTCATCCACATCAGCAGTGTCAAGCTCAACTGAGTTCTCCCCCTCACTTGCTGAGTCTTCATTCAGATCTTCAACATATGCAATGTTAGCCTCACCATCAGATAAGAAACGGAAGGACCAGTCTTGTCCTTCATCATGCTGAGCTACCATTGCTTTGGAGTCATTACTGGTTGAAGTTGACTTTGGAGTCATGTCTTTATCCTGCCTGCTAAATGATGTGAACGGGTTGCCATTACCTGTCTTCTTCGGTTTGACACATTCCCGCTTGAAATGGCCTTTTTCACCGTAGTTGAAACATGTGAATTTAGACTTGTCGAACCCAAACGTCGTATCTTTTGTAGCCACCAGGTTCTGCCCAGTCTTTTTAATGAACTTCTTTGCTCTATGCACAGCACTGGCAAGAGCCCACATTATGTCCATCCTTTCAAGCTCGGTTTCATCAACCTATTCATATTCTTCGTCTGCTAGATGGCAGTTACCGATCTTTCCTGCTACTAATCCATCATAGGAATGTACCACAAATAGCTAGTAGATCCATATGCTCCTTAGCAACTTCAACAGTTATGTTGTTCAAATTTTCTGTATTTAACTTCGTCGATTGAGTTTTTGGAGCTTTGAAAGGAACACTTGAAGATGCACCTGATTCACAACTTGAAGAAGTACTAGGAATGCTTGCAGATGTGTTAGACACGAAAGCAGTCTGTGAAGGTGCACTCGAAGAAGCTGTAGTAGGAGTCACATTGTAGAGAGAAGGATTCTGAGTGTAGTTACCCTTCTTAGACTTGTACTTATTACGAAACTCTTCCTCTCTCAAATTCAGAATAAAGTCATTTATGTCTAAAGTCTCGAACACAGCATTATGTCTCAAAGTTGAAACAAATGAATCCCACTTCTTAGGTAACCCATCAGCCAAACTTGCCACCTTGTCTTCCATGGACGCTTTAACCCCATGAGTGTGTAAATCACTCATCAAGTGATAGAAGCGATCGATTACATCATCTAAGCTTTCATTCCCAATAGAAGAGAAGTTATCAAATTCTTTCTTCAACGCTTTCGCCTTCAGTGACTTAAGTGTTACATTACCTTCATATCTCTTCTCAAGAGCCTCCCATAACTTTTTACACTGCTTGTGTTCTGAAAACTGATGGAAAATGTCTTTAGGAATGGACTGTGTCAACAATGCGTAGGCCTTCTTCTCAGCATTGTACGCAGTCTTTTGTGCCTCAGTCAAACCACTTAGTGTTAGTGGAACACCATCAGCACCAACAGGCAAAGTGTAGCCTGTCTCAATAGTGTTCCATAGGTTTGTGTCTACTCCATTCAGACAGAATCTTTGGTTGTTTGTTATGGTTCTCGATATCATTCTCCAGGAGCAATAGATTCTGGATCCTATAGTCCTTCCCTGCTGAGAGTGCAAAGTTCTGAGTGTCCATATTAAATTAGTCTTTAACTGGAAAACCAACTGTGTATACGACTGGGTATGCGACTGGGGTGCGACTAAGACTTAACTGAATGATTGAGCTTAGTCGTGCGACTGAACAGACGACTAGGATAGTTGTGCGAATGGTCAAACCGACTGGGCCAATCGTGCGATTGAGCAAGCGACTGGGCCAATCGTGCGATTGAGCTGAGCGAATGGAGTTCAGTCGTGCGATTAAGTTAATCGTGTGACTGAGACTGCTGACTTCGAAATTTTTCAAACTTTTCACGCAATTCGACCCAAAAACACAATTTTTAGAACCCTAATCGGCTGAAACTCGAAAAAGACGAACTTTTTCACACATGCACTCGTAAAAACTGGATTTTTATGCAGAAAGAACGGATCTTCTGCTTAAAAATGTTGACTTTTTCAAAAACAAGATTGAATCCATGAAGAATCAAGAGCCTTGGCTCTAATACCACTTGTTAGGACCGTGTACGGACGGAGTACTAACTGATTCAACATGAAACCAGATCAAATAGTGCGGAATCCTATTTGATTGGCGATCCAATCAGGGAGAACGTTTATCCGATCAAAACTAACGATTAGAATACGTTAAGAATTGATTAGAATCAAACAGAATCGTTCTATGAAGTTGGAAGGGACTCTCTGGACGAACAGGAACAACTAGGGTTGATAATACTCTAAGTGTTACGTTTTTCCACGAATTAAGTGGTATTTATATGTTACAGCTTTCATTCGTATGACTGAGCCATGCATATGGCTCAGTGGTGCGACTGAGTCGTACGATTGATTCATTCATACGACTGAGTCATCCTTATGACTCAATCGTGCGATTGAATCAATCATCTGGTTCAGTCATGCGATTGACCCATTCGCATGGTCCAGTCGTGTGACTGAATCAAGATACTTAGTTAAACATATTCCTAAACATTTAATGATACAAAACTATGTCTAACAACTGTAAACCTATATAAAAAGTTCATATAAGCGTGTAACAATAAATCATATTAATAGATATAACATTCACTAAACAATGAACATTCACAGAAGAGTTTTTCATTACGTATATTCAAACATTACATAAGTGTTACAGAATGAAAGTCTATTACATTTGAGCTCACTAGAACTAGAACTAGGGACATGTGTACGAACAAAGTAGATGCAGATGGATCTTTACAGATTCACAGAGATGGGATGTCAACTGTGTCATTCTGGGAGCCTATATCTTTGAAGATGTTGCCCATTGAAGCTATCCAAACTATGAGCCAAATGAAGATCCATGTTCTGAGCAGAGAGAAGTTAGCTGATGCAAGACAGTTCTCTAACATGATCAAAGCAATACTGGATCCTTCATTCACAGACCGAACTCCTGTTTCATCTCCTCCTGCTGATCAAGACCCAGCAGAATCTTCACAACCTCATCCTCCAAAACCTTGAAGTTCATAGGCTATATAATCCTTAGGGGGAGCATTGTTAGACCCTGAAATGATCATACATGCGAATTCAAGTAGTGGATGATGGTTGTTCTGCTGGAATCTCCCTAAGTCCAAGAATCAATGCGGAAGAAGAATCTGCATCAACAAAGAAGACAAGTGTCGGCTATCCGCATTTGTATATGCGGATGACCAAAGAACAAATGCTGACAAGTATTTGTTCTTCCGCATTGACAAATGCGGACAGCCGAACAAATGCTTCCAAGGATTTACTCTTCCGCATTAACTAATGCGGATGATCAGCAAAAAATGCGCTAAGTGTTTGTTCATCCGCATTTCTCAATGCTGATGACCAAACACTAATGCGGTTGAAGAAAAACAAATACTGATGGAGTTCAACTCATCCGCATTAGTCAATGCAGATGAATAAAAGAAATGCTGATGAAGACCTTTTGTACTTAGACTAGATTATGTATAGGGGTAGTTTAGTCTTTTTGTAAAGGCTTCATGTCAGCCAATAAATAGAACAGACAACCTCGTATGTGGGGTGACTTTTAGATTTTAGATTAATACTTTAGACTCTCAGAATATCTGTCTTTTGTCCCAAGTTGTTCGGTTACTGTATATTGCTCAAACCCTAGCATTTATTATTATTGTTCAACTTAATCAATAAAAAGAAGCATTTATGAGTATTTCATGCATTCAATGTTCTGTGTTTGTATGATTCCGCCATATAATCACTGACTCAATCATCATATTCGGTCCTTGTTGTTTCATAACAATAGAGAATATCATTCTCACACCCAGTCAAAATGTGCATTTCTGTATGGGGATATTGATAGGGAAGTCTATGTGTGCCAGCCACCTAGATTTGAAGCCCCACAACACCCCAACTATTTGTGCAAACTGGATAAAGCTCTTTATAGGTTACACCAAGCACTTAGGCTATGGTATGAGACACTATCTTAGTTTCTTCTGAAGAATGGCTACACCAGAGGCACCATAGATAAGAAATTGTTTATAAAGAAGTCTGGGAAGGATTTGTTGCTTGTACAAGTCTATGTTGATGACATCATATTTGGTTCATTTAATAACCAAATATGCAAAGACTTTGAAGCATCATGAGGAAGAAATTTGAAATGTGTTCAATGGTAAAGATGGATTTCTTCCTAGGAATTCAAGTGAAACAGATGGGAGAAGGGTTCTTTATCCATCAATCTAAGTATGTCAAGGACATCTATGAAAGATTGTAAGTCAGCCAAGACACCTATACAAAGAAATCACAATCTTTGTCCTGATTCTGAGGGGGGGGGGACACTGATCAACATCAGTACATGGCAATTATTGGATCTATAATATATCTCACTATAAGTAGACCTGATATCGTATTTGCAACCTGTATCTGTGCAAGATATCAGGCTGCTCCTAAGGTGTCTCACCTAATTGATGTCAAGAGAATTCTTAGATATCTTAAAGGAGCTCCCAAACTGGGCCTTTGGTATCCTAAGAATAAGGATTTCAATCTTTACGGTTACACTAATAGTGATTATGATGGCTGCAACATTAACATGAAATCTACATCAAGAGGATGTCAATTTCTTGGTGGAAGGATCATCTCTTGGCAATGCAAGAAGCAATCATGCGTCTCTACATCAACTGCTGAAGCTGAATACATTGCTGCTGCAAGCTGCTGCACTCAATTGCTATGGATTCAGAATTAGATGTTAGACTATGGTTTCAACTTCATGGAGACTCCTATCCACATAGACAACAAAAGTGCTATTTCTATCAGTGAAAATCCAGTTAAGCACTCCATGACAAAACATATTGACATCAGGTATCATTTCATTTGAGATATACATTAGAAAAACTTGATCAAACTAGTTAAAGTTGATTCAAATGAACAATATGCTGATTAGTTTACCAAAGCCTTTGATGAACAAGATTTAAGTATTTAATTACGACTATTAGGATGGTCAACATTGATTAGTAAATCTCCTTTGAAAATCTTTTGAAAATATGTCATGTCTAAGTTATCTATTTACAATTTAAGCCCTCTTACAAAAGGTTTTCTCTAAAATTCTCCAAGTATAAATTCTTCCAAATAGAAATTTACCCTCGGAATAAATCCTTATTCATCTTCCGAAGGCAAATTCCTCTGCATAAGTATTCTCTTCCGAAGAGTTTTTTCCTCGGAATATCATTTGATCATAGATCAAGTTTTCTTTCGAAGGCTACTAACTTTTTCTCTCGAAAAAATAGTTTATTCTTGGAAGCAAATTTGCCTTCAAGAAATAATTTGCTTCGAAAGATAAAGTGGCTTCGGATGGAAATCTGGAAAGAGAAACGCAAGTGTTCTCTCGAAAGCAATTTTACTCTTGGAAGAAAACTTTACTGTGTAATAGAAATCTTTAGGCCCCATTCTTCAAAAAGCAAGATTTTATTGATGATTATCGGAATATTTTAAAAGGTCTTTCTTACCACCCCTATCAAATCGGAACCCAAAACGTCCTTTCAACTTATCAGTTTGATTTTTACCTGCCATTTAAATATTTCCAACTTTCTTTCTTTACTTTCTTTACCACTATAAAAGCCCTAAAACATCTCCACTCACTCTCAAATTACTACTCTCAAACTCCTTCAAATAGTTCCTTCACCACACAATGGCCTTGAATCCCCATCACAACCAAGTCGCTATCCTTGTCTCTTTAATGGATGTCGATTTTGCCCTAATCATCCAATTCATAACCCAGTAAGCATATTTTCTACTCTGACCGTTAACCCCACCATTTAATCAAACCATATGGCTGAATTCTGGGTCAATGGTCAAAACGACATGCTTAACGGTCAAAGGGTTATCCAGTCTAGAGTATGCGGATAGGAGATTACTGTCAGTGAATCCACCATCAGAGAGCATCAGGAGCTTCATGATCAAGGCGCCCCTACTAAGCATCCTAAATAAGATTTGGAAGACACATATACCCAAATAGGATATGGAGGAGATGTCAGCAAGTCCACAGTCTACAAATTTAACTTCTCCTATAATTGGAAGTTCTTGCTTCATGTCATCATGCACAGCTTGTCTAACAAGTCAGGGGGTTGGGATCAAATCCCTTATGATCTGGGCTTCCTAGTCCATGGGTTGGTACAAGGCCTCAAATTCAAATACTCTAGGTTTGTACTGAATAACCTAAGAGGTAATCTTACTAGGAATACATTTTACATGTATCCTAGGTATATCTAGCACATAATCAATTTTGAGTTGGATCGGGATAAGCTAGAATATGCAGATATTCTAGCTGTTCGCCAAATGAGGCAGGGCATTTTCAAGATGCTAAAGAAGATATCCTCCAAATTTACTAGAAGGTTCACTAACATCCTTCTAACTATGCTTAAGCCAATGTCTCCTGACATCCCTACAGACCTAACAGGTGATGAACCCACACAAGACACCACCACTTCACAGCCAATCCCTTCTTCCTACCCTACTAGGTTCACCTATCAAAGACACCGCAAACGAAATCTTGTTCAATCCACTCTGATTGAACAAGTACCCTCTATTCAAGCCAAAAAGGCTAGAGTAGAACAAAGGGCTCCCACTCAGCTAGAGGTCTAACCATCCTCCATAATTGACCTTTATATCAACATTGACACTCCTCAGTCCCAACCTGATGAGCCCATTGCCCAAACTTCAAGCCCTTAGGGTGAGTCCCAACACTCCCCTGAGCAGCCAAAAAGGGACACCCACATCACTGGCTCAATGCCACTAGATGTTTATCAAGGTCCCGAGTCATTAAGTATAACTTCTATATCTTTCACTGACCTCTTAACCCAATCTGATAAGGATCTTATGTTTCCTCAAGGCTATGATGTTGATCTACCACACCACTTTCCAGATTAACTGAGACCCAGGGAACCTCTGATTTCTAGCCCACATCAGTTATGCCAAACTGAGGTGAGTCCCATAGGTATGCAGGGGACTCATGTAGGCTTAGCTGCCACTACTGAGAGTGTCTCATTAACTTCTAAGGATAGTGGTAACATACCTGAGACTGAGTCTATGGAAACATTTCCAATTGATATCTCTAAAAGAGACATCAGACTGCAAGGGAAACCAGGGTGCCAAGAAACCAGATCTGTTGTTGAGTATGAACATTCAAGGTATGTTATCTCATCTCCCCATGGTTCTTCAAAAGAAGATGAGGGAAGTCTGCAACTCACCATTTAGTACCTACTTTCTAAAGTCTCAAACCTTGAATTCAAGGTTAGAATATTAGAGATTAGGTCTGCCACTTAGCAACTTGAGATTGAAAATCTCAAGGTCAAACTAGCTGAGACACAGATTGAGAAGTCTGTTAGGCATGTACCTGTTTACATCTATTTAAGTTCTTCCTCTAGCTCATCTAATTCTCAAGATGATGCTACCAGAAAGGGGGAAAATGTACAGAGTCAAAGTCATGAGGAACTTACCCTGGCCATCTTAACTCCATCTTCAACTTATCCTACACCATAATACTCCACAACCATCTTCCCTCAGCCACCTCCCATAGCAATTCAAGTGGATCCTAGGATGCTTATTGATCTTCACAAATTCTTAACCAAGTATCTCATAAGATCCTCACTTGAACAACTTTCACCTGATGTTGCAGAAGCCTACTTTGGAGCTGAAGAGCTTCAAAGGTTGAGTGCACCACCTACCACTGAGAAACAAGTTGTGACGAAATCGATATATGTATCGAATATTACAATCGTATTGTTGCCGTTTATCAGATCCGTGATGCGGAATCTCACAGACCCGTTGATGATTTCAAGTGAAGATCTGTTATGAGATTTAATGTATGATAGTGAATGAATGATGAACAATCAAGAACACATATCCATAAATATTTCATTCATTCATATGTATGATGATGCTAGGAGATTACAAGGGAGTTTGTAAGAGGTTTCTCTCTCACACATACTCAACATGATTGTTTCTCTTACTAGACTCTATGATTGTTAGTGTTTACCATGCTTGCTTAAAGGGAGTATAAAATGACTACACATGGTCAATTTATACTTGTTACATAAATGAACAAAATTAAATTTAAGCCCTAATGATTACACAAATATTGTTCTAAGTCAGATAAATTCTCTGTTGTTGATGCGTGACTGCCGAGTGCTGACGTCATTTGGGATGACCGCTATTGTTGACTGTTGACTTTAACCACGGTTGACCAAGTTTGAATTTCGTAAATTTTCTTCATTTTGATCGTGATTTCATCATAGCTTCACTGTGTAGGTTTTGGTAATCATCATGGGATTTGGCACTCAGGGTTTTGGTAAGTATCATCATTGAATAGTCCAACAATACTCCCCCTAAGATGATGCTGCCAAAACCTCACGATTATCAAAACCTTGGATGTTGATTGATGTGCAGTCTTGGAGTGCAGTCTTCTCCCCTATTTTGGTAGCATATTCTTAGAAGCTTTAAAAAAAGCCAATGAGAAATAGACTTTGTTTTGGCATATAAGGACTTTGTTTTGGCAGTTGATGGATGTTTCATCAGCTTGATCTTTTAGTCTTATTTTGAAGACTTGAAAAATGCACCCATTTGCATACGTTGTAGATTGTACAGGTAGCAATATCAGTAGCTTTATCTCAACTTCAGAACTAAAGGAGAAGCATCAGACAATCTTCAGACTTGACATATCCCCTCCCTCAACGAAAGCGTTGGAGGGTGAGGAACTTTTATGTATGAGACACCAATAGGAGGATTCTTAGTTCTCAGCAGCTGGAAGGTGATCTTTGAAGGAATTAGGAGTGTTCACATAATAGCTTGAACTGAATGAGAAACTCAGGCATGTTATGTAATACATCACCTGCAAAAGTCTAAATCCTCTCGTTAGAGGTATTGCATGGAAGTTTCACTTCTAAATCAATAACACATGTAATTCTGCTAAAACTAAGAAAAATACTAAAAATGACAAATCTTTTTGGAGTTTTAGATTTTTCAAAATTATGATATTGACAATAATGAATCCTTCAAATGCAATAAGATCATACTAATCCAAAATCTACTACATTTAAGAATGTTTAAAGTTTGAATAGAATAGACAAAGAACAAAGTTGATTATAAGTATGTTTGTCCACTTAAACTCTTACAAGGATCTATTTTTAACACTTTGTGATATTTATCATGTTTAGGTTTGATTAGATATGCTAATTGAGTACCCCATACTTAGAAGTATGGAAGAATACCCCCTCATGAAATGCAAGGTGACATTTTATCACAACTTGAACCAGGCTACTTAGAGTATAAATTCTTTTGATATGATCCACTTTGGGATTCTTTTTGGATTTGATCCACATTGGGATTCTTTTAGCTTTGATCCATATTAGGATTCTTTTCTTTGCCTTTTCGGCATGCA
Source organism: Flaveria brownii (assembly GCA_018326445.1). Lineage (NCBI taxonomy): Eukaryota > Viridiplantae > Streptophyta > Magnoliopsida > Asterales > Asteraceae > Flaveria > Flaveria brownii. The sequence continues at coordinate 9,578 of BJCN01307220.1, forward strand.
TCAACACTTTTAGTGCAAGGTCAACTAGGTCTGTGATCAGCATAACAGAAGTTGTCCTTATGTTTACTCCAGGTCTGTATTTACAAACAACAAAGGAGAAACAAATGCTTTTATCAATGAGAAATTTATAAACCATTTTCGCGTGGTGTGTTTAGGTAACCACACAAGCAAACACTTGGAAAAGTCATTGCTTACCAATACCCTAAGATGGTTTTGGTCCACAATGCATATTAATTTAGTTCATCACAAACATGTTTATCTTGAATCCAAGTTGAGCCTACTGACATATCAAACAGAGCCTTGACAGTCTTTATTGATTTTGAAAAATAGATGCAGAAGATAGTAGATGAGTGTACTATCATTTCTCATGTAAATGTAGGAAGATTCAAAAATAATATTTTTGGACTTCTCTTGATTTTCTAATTTGTAGGATTTTTGGTTTTAAGAAAATACAGGAACGGCATGTGTGTTATCAATTCAATGGAGATCATGAACAGTTAGTCCATGTAGTAATATACTCAGACTAAGCAAATGGAATGAAACATTGGTTGTTTCTTGCATTGCCATCATAGTTTCTATGAATGATTGATGTCCTACATTGAATCATGGTTAATTTATGCTCCATTTGACTCAGTTGCATCATAAACATCATGAGCAGGAAGAACATTCCTATCATGGGAAAGGATCAGCCACTAATGTTTGTTGGGTTGGCAGGCCTCCATAACTGTCCCTATCACACTAGCAAATTAGTTAGATATTTCAACCCAGACCATTACTGTCCTGAGCTATCTATTAGTATCTTTATAAGTGACTTGCTCATATGTGTATGGTTTTGCTTAATCTGATGATGTATCAGATTCACCTCCTGAAATTATTTTCTTTCTCCAACATTGTTTTGATTTTAAACCAACTGAATCAACTTTAGTGTTGGTCCATCAATGATCGAAAATAGTGAATGATAAGAAAACACAACCAAAATCCACTGAAATGATTATCTAAACAACAATCTATAGAAAGAGTTTTAAAATATAACCATTTTATCCAAACTTCAATCAAAACACAAAAAACAAGGCTCAATGATAATGTAAATGATGATTCCAGCGAAAAATACACACTTAGAACAGTAATGCCAAACAAATATTTTCTGATTAGGGTTGTGCAAAAACTTGCACAAAAAGTTACAAGATTCAAATATATAACAGAGCTAAATTCACTGATAGTTTCGCTGGCCAGCGAAACTGTCCTGACCTGGTACTTAGATTCACCCGACAGCGAACTATTGATTTGCTGGGTAATCTGAGTCAGCTGACTACGAGCGAAACTATAGTTTCGCTCATAGTTTTGCTGGGTCAGTGTGAACTACTACAAAACATAAACTAACTACAAATTACATATATAAAACAAACTAACAAAGATCCTATTACAAACAAAGCAAAATAAACTAACTACTAAGGTGAGTCAAACCTATACTTGATCTTCAATACTCCCCCTAGGTTGGACCTCATCGGCTTTAGCTTGATTTTCCTCTTGTGCTCCAGCCTGGTCTTCTACTTGACCTTCATCTTCCTTGTCCTTCTCTGTTGCTTCCTGTTCAACTCCTGCTTCTTCTTGAACATCAATAACCTCCTTTTTAGCAGCTTTCTCAGTTTGTTCCTTTTCAGCTCCAGCTCCAGCTTGACTCTCCTCTTCCACTTGTGCACTTGTTTATGTCAACTGTTTTGTTAAATCCTTCACATCCATCCTAACTTTATCAGCTTGAATTACTTTCCTTATGAGCTCTCTGATCTCAGCTCTAATTGCCCGGGCTTTGTAGACCCTCATGAAGAGACTAGCCACTTCCATTATTTCAGCTCCAGCCCCCACCTTAATATGATTCTCACATAAGAACATCAAGTCCTCATCACAAAAAGAGTGAACATCCATTGGATCGAAAAGTTTAATCTTGGATCCTACTTTCACTCTGATCACTACTTCCCCAGTATTGTTATCATAAAACCACTTTTCAAACGCTTGCAGCCTCGGGGGAAGTGGATTGGGCACTTTCACTCTATTCACTATTTTGGCTGGCTTCAATCTCAACATAATCTTGCCTTTGCTGGTTGCCCAATCTAGATCTTTCTTCGACATCCTTCTCTCAGTTCTAATATATCCAAATGTATCAAAGTTATCTGATAAACCTTTCTTTATCTCTTTCTCCAAAAGCATGGCTCTTTCACTTGTCTCAGCGCCTAGAAAGGGAATCTCTACTAACATTCTCTAATCCCACCTGGGTAAAGTTTTAAAAGCTTTCCTTTTATGTAGGTATGAGATTCCTCCTCCCCTTCTTTTCATCATGTATAGTTTTAGGTCTGGATTATACTTCTAACTGAAGATCTTCTTGTCAGATTCCTTTCTGCTTGGCTCTTTTATGTTTTGAAAGAGGGGTGTGAGCTCCTTTGGCCCTTCTCCTTGACAAACCAGTCATATTGATCTATCTCAACAATATCAGTTTTAATTATGCCTGTCTGAGCCACATATGTCACTCGTCTCTTATCAACTTCATAGTATTCTGGCTCTAAGCTGTAATCAACTAGCTATTCATCAATCTCTTCCTCTTCATCAACTAGCCTCATCTCAAGCTCTTTCCCTTTATCTCCAACCCTCTCTTCTACAACCACTTCCTCTCCGGTTAAATCTTTCTCTATATCAAATCTCAAATCTATAAATTTTGCCTCAGTAACTTCAATCCCTTCTTCAATCTAATCGTTCTCAACACCACTGGTTCTAGCACCTTCACCCATATAACCTGCACTAGCTCCACTTGTAGCAACATCAAACCTTGTATCTGCAGCTCCACTCGGGCCCTCTCCTATCATTGCTGATACTCCAACATTGAGGAAGTCATACCTTGATGTATCAGTAAGATCATTCAGCTCAGCTTCGGTTCTTTGATTTGGCAGGCCGGCTACTGCTTTTAGTTCATTCATTTATCTAGACAATGTCTTTATGCGATCCTATTGATCCAACACCATCTTCTTCAGACCTTCAATAATTACATCCTTTGTCTTCTCCCTGATCTCTTGATTTCTTAACTTTGTCTTCATCATACTCAGCTCGTTTGCCACCGATGCACTAACATTTCTGATTATGTCCTGATCCAGCTCAGATCTGGCATCTTTTCTACCAGGTTGTTCTGAGAAGGTCTGTTGCTTTTGCTTTGTTCTTTACTCAGCTACATTGGCTAGTTCACTCTTTTATTCCCTTCTTTTACTTCTCCTCTCTTTTTTAACTCTTACCTCCTCTGTCGCTTCTTCATCTCTTCTTCAAAGTCATACTCTTTCTCCTTCACATATTTTCCTTTTTTTGATTTGTTCTTCATGCTTTTCTCTATTTTCTTCTACATGCTTCTCCTTAGTCTCAATCAGTCTCCTGATGTGTCTCCATCTTTCTTTGGAATACATGTTTTCCCATAGATATGTAATCTTTCCACTGAAATCATGTCTCGTGGCTTCACAATCTGCAAAGATTCTAGAATTTATCTGAGCCAACTTCTTGATTTCTCCATGTCTTGGTACATTTAGAAGAAGATCATCAATCAGCATTTGTACAAATCTTGGATACAACAACCATTTATCTTTCATCAGGGCCATGAAATTCTCTGTCATGCATTGAAAGATTAGTTTGGCTATGTTAGCCTTTTTTCCTTTGCAAAATATAACCATCGTCCTAGCCCAGTGAATGTTTAGCTCATCAGATCCACCTTTTTTGTGATCTAGGCACATAATGAAAATATGAGCAATATATCTCCATTCCTTTGATAGAAATGATTTCTTGATCTCCTTCTTAGATCCAAACAAAGGCCCTTCACACCCCATGCTTCTGAAAGCATCCAAGTTGGATAAGAATCAGACATCACAACTTCCATTCCACAGTCTTCCTCCAATCTCAGCACTTTGGCTATAGTATCCTCAGTAATGATAATGCAATTTCTGGCTACTCTAGCAAGAATACAATTTGGAGTGGTTCCAATATCATATTCGGCAGATCTCCAGAAATCTTGAACAAAAAGAATGTATGTAGTCGGCATGTGGGTTATGAAATAGTGGATAGGAGATTGCTTCAGCCATCTGATACAATATCTGAAGCCTACTGTCTTTGGACTGTCCTCATCTAACAGAGTTACGATGTTGTTCTTCTCATCAAACTTCAAGTTAGCCATAATAACTGAAATGGATACAGAAATGAGTTAGTTGTATACAGAAATAGTAGATTGAATTATACAAAACAGAAGAAAAGTTTAAAAATTACAGTTTCCCGAGCAGCAAAACTGTAGTTTCACTCGAGCCAAATTATAGATTCGCTAAGTTTTCGGTGTCCAAGTATCATAGCAATTCTATAGTTTCGCTAGGTCAAAATTATAGATTCGCTTAGCATAAATCATAAGTTCTCTCAGATCATTTCATTAATTATATGTTCAAGTGGATCTTATAGTTTCGCTCAAAGCGAAGTTATAGTTTTGCTAGAGAATCTACAGTTTCGCCTAAATTCATAAACAAGTTTATGTGTCTGGGCGAACTTATAGTTTCGCTGAAACTTTCCCAGAGAAACTATCAAGTGTGCCCGGACTGTACAACACTACAGTTTCACTCGGGAACTCTGAACTTTTGTTCAGATATGCTGGAAAGGTAGTAGTTTCGCTGAATGAAGAACATCGACCCTTAACCTCAGCGAATCAGCCTAATCCAACAATGCAATGGTTAAGGACTTGATTAATCCTTAGTATTACGCTCGTAATACCTACCTAAGCACGTTCATACACTTTGTTGCGATGGAAATCAACACAATGATAGACACAGAGATTCACCTTTTAAACTAGGTTTTCGAAACTACGAGCGATTATGTAGATATGTTCTTACACTGTGCAATATAACTCGCCTAGTTTCGCTGTAGTGAAACTATAGTTTCGCTCAGGGAAACTGATTGAATCAGGCGACTCACAAATGAGGTTGATTACTGGTGAATCTATAGATTCGCTAGGCGAATCTCTTAGCTAGGCGAATCTCTTAGCGAAACTTAGTTTCGCTCAGACACTTGGCCAAATTTTGAAATTTTTTTGTATTTTTGAAAAATTTCTTAAATTTTATAAATCAAATTTAAAACTTTATAAATCAAATTTAAAGACTTATATTGATAAATATTTTCATGAAAATAATTTCTTCATCCCACAATACCTACACCACACAAAAAAAACGAACTATGATAAAATAAAATAAAACTAAAATTTAAAATAAAGTAAGTGATAAACTTAAAATAAAGAGTAGAAGGATATAATTGCATCTTTTCCCAAAGTATTCCATAGAGTCAAGACTTGGCGAGATTGCTGATATATTTGTCCGCTTAAACCCATGCCTTATTCTTTTCAACGCGTAATCTGCAGCTGTCTTTATCATGTTTTGAGTTAATTTAAGAAACTCCAGTAACTTGGTCCCCACAGACATTTGACAAAGAACTCATCTCAACATCAAGGTTTATTGAGTGTAATCATTGATTTTTTCTTTAGTAGTTATGAGTTAACATTGACGTATACATATGATAGCATGATTATTGACGAGACACTTTACTATACAGACTCTATAACTGATAATGATAGCTCCAGGTCAATGCTTCCGCATAGTAGAGAAGATCATCACTCCAGGTCAATGCTCACGCATAGTAAAGGAGATAAACACGCATTTTATTTTTCTAATTAGGCTAAGGTATTGGGAAAATCTTAATAACCTAACCCAACATAGACTTAGGACAGACTCAAGACAGAAATCAGCCACTCTTAACCAAGTGTTTAACGAGACTTGTATCTTTGTAAAAGCCAAGACGTCATGAGAATGATCCTTATCACCGAGTTTTTGATCTTTAGTTTGGCTGCAAAATCGATGTTTACTTCGGTTTCAGGCTGAGTCTACCATGCATATCCTAACACAAGCTGTTGACCTCTTTCTAACTTCTTTTTCTGGGGTTCCAGAGAAGACAAAATTGAAAAACTTTTTAAAAATTTATTCTCCCCCTAAATTTCTATTTAACCACTATTTAAGAGAAAATTATATATATATATATTTTGTAAATATTATAATAGTGACAAAATATGGGATAGCAAGATTTATCAGAAGGTGTTTATCAACATAAGACTTTAAATAAGACTGTACGGTGATTTCGACGGTGGCGGTTATGATGGTCTCCCTTTTCACGACCTCACGATGACTCCAAGCAGTTGTGTGCAACTGTGATAGAGATGATTGGTGATAGATCTAGTCCTAGACAATAGTTTGACGATTGAGGCTGCTAAATCCGACGACTCTGGAGATTGTGGTGGTTGTTTAGGTGTCAATTTGGTTTAAAAACTCAGATCTGTTGTTGTTGGTTTGGTTTAGTAAACAAAGTGGTAATTTCGCTGGATTAATTATAGATTTGCCGGAAAACACTCATTTTCGCTGAAAAACCGAGCAAAATTGCTACTTTCGGCACCACTTTCTCCGAAAAAACTAGTAGTTTCGCCAGGAAACTGATGAACTTTCATTCAAATGATGTAATTTCACACCATGAAGATATGAAGATCTGAAAAACACCAAGAACACACACACAACTATGTGTGAGAGAAACAACTTTAAATTCAAATTTCTTTTCAAATTTCTTATATAAAATGATTTGTAGATGTAAGATTTGATGTCAAATGTTGTAAATCTGCTCTGAAATGATGTAGATCGGATCAAAATCAGTAAGACTGATGAACACATAACTCAGATCTAGTGTCTCTCTCTAAGACCCCATTTTCTCTCTCTAAAATACTTCAAAATCAGCAACAAAATCTTCAAACCATCAATAAAAATTTATTCAAGTTGGCTATGATACCAAATTGTTGGTCCATCAATGATTGAAAACAGTGTTAATGATAAAAAACATAATCAAAATCCACTGAAATAATTATCTAAACAATAATCTATAGAAAGAGTTTCAAAATATAACCATTTTATCAAAACTTCAATCAAAACACAAAGAACAAGGCTCAATGATAATGTAAATGATGATTCCACCCAAAAATACAACTTAGAACAGTAATGCCAAACAAATATTCTCTGATTAGGGATATGCAAAAACTTGCACAAAATGTTACAAGATTCAAATTTATAACAGAGCTAAATTCACCCAGCGAAACTGTCCTAACGTGATACGTAGATTCACCGGGCATTGAACTATTGAGTCGCTAGGTAATCTGAGTCAGCTAGACTTCGAGTGAAACTATAGTTTTGCTCATACTTTCGCTGGGTCAGTGCGAACTACTACAAAACACAAACTAACTACAAATTACATATATAAAACAAACAAACAAAGATCCTATTACAAATAAAGCAAAATAAACTAACTACTAAGGTGAGTCCGACCTAAATTGATCTTCATTTAGTTTAGCTAACAAAAGGAGTTTGTGTGGCTTTTGAAAATCTTTTGGTTGGTTTAGAAAATCTATTTTGCTTTTGAAAGTTTTGTGAAGGTGTAGCAAAAGATCTTTGTCCTTGATCATGTTTGTTTCTTCTAGGCATGTGATCATATTCTTCATATGAAATATAATCATAATTATAATAATTTGATGGATGTGATCTTCTATGATAGCCATTATGCCAAGAATCATTCCTATATATGTCATACTTATGTTGTGTGTATGACCTAGGATGATATCGTGATGCCCAATAATCATGAATATCATAATATTTAAAATCATACCCATGCCGATGTTATCGAGGAGAAGAGTAGCTATGGCGTCTATTATAGTACTCATGCTCTGATATCGGTGAGTATGACTGTGATGGATGATAAGATCTTTGACATATGTTAGGACCGTGTACGTACGGAGTACTAACTGATTCAACGTGAAACCTAATCAAATAGTGCGGAATCCTATTTGATTAGGTTTCACGTTGAATCAGTTAGTACTTCATACGTACATAGTCCAAACAAGTGGTATCAGAGCCTTGGCTCTTGATTCTTCGTGGATTTGATCAGTGTTTTGGTTAAATTAACGTTTTTTTCAAAAATCCATGTTTTTGATACAAAATGAGTTTTTGACGTGTGCATGATTCAAAAGTTTTGAACTTTTCGACTAACAACAGTTTAGGGTTTTTGCAAAATTGTTTTCAGTCTAAATGTGTTCAAAATCTCGAATTTTTCAAACTCAGCAGTCTCAGTCGCACGATTGGCTCAATCGCACGACTGAATCCTAATCGCACGATTCAACCACATGACTAGACTCAATCACATCCATAATCGCACAATTAAGCTGAATCGTATGATTGAACCCATTCGCACTCTCCATTTGTACGGTTGAGCTCATCTGCATCCCTCAATCGCACGATTGAACTCAATCATCAGATTGAACTCAATCACACTCTCTAATCATACGATTGAACTGTCCATTCGTACGATTTACTTAGTCATATAAGGTTTTTCAAGTTTGAGTATTTGACTTTGGGTATCCTCAAGTTTTGATAAATGGACGATCAGAACACCGCGTTTATTACTAGAAAGGACTCATGAATCCAAAACCTCTTACTGCTGGAGAATAAAATTGGAAATCACAACAAACCTCCAAAACTGTTGACTTTGGATGAATACCCACAATGGAAACAATGGTTTAAGATTTTCCTTAATGGTGTAGACCCGAACTTGTGGATTGCTATTGAAACTAGTTATTCTACACCGGTTGGAGCAAATGGTGTTAAGCTGACTTTGAGTGGGATGAAGGATGTGTAAAAGGTTGCACACAATGCTGAGAAGAAAGCATATGCTTTACTGACACAATCGATTCCAAAGGACATTTTTCATCAATTCTTAGAAAATAAATAGTCCAAGAAGCTGTGGTCCGCTTTGGAAAAGCGATACGATGGTAATGCCACTTTAAAGGCACTGAAGGCCATAGCCCTCAAGAAGGAATTTGACAACTTCTCATCCATTGCAAATGAATGCTTGGATGACATTATAGATATATTTTATCATCTGATGAATGAGTTGCACAATGGGCTAACTACATCAATGGAGCATAAAGTTGCAAGCTTTGCTAATGGATTGTCGGATAAATGGGATCCCTTTGTTTCTAATCTAAGACAGAATGATATTCTAGCCACTCTAGAAATCAATGTTTTTATCTTGAAGCTATGGGAGGAGGAGCTGAGGCTAAAATACAAGTCCAATAAGGGGTCATATACTCAGAATCCATCATTGTGTAACGTTGTTCCCACACCAGCTTCATCAGGAGCACCTCTTCAAACAACGTTTGTATCCAACATGTCTGGAAATTCTCAGAGTGGGTCATCTGGAAGTGAAGTGTCAGGATCATCTGGAGCTTAGTATAATATCACAGAAGCAAATTCAACAAAGCTAAAGACTGAGAATCTGGGAAATGTTACTATTGAAGTAGCCAAGGAACACATGGATCTTCTTGTTGCTGTTGTGCACTCTTATGATGGATTAGTTGTTGGAAATATTGGAAACTGTTATATTGCTGATGAAGATATGAACAGGTTGATGAGGCTGAATTAGAAAGAATGGACATAATGTGGGCTCTCGCTAGTGCAGTTAGAAGAGCAAAGAAGTTTGTGAAAAAAGTTGGACAAAACCTGATTACTACCAAAGACACAACTTTTGGTTTTGATAAAACAAAAGTCACATGCTTTAACTGTGGTGAAAAGGGACACTTCA
>BJCN01307221.1:0-10203 GCA_018326445.1 Flaveria brownii
TAAATTATTTGCTATCTCAAATGTTTGTGTAAACAATATATATATGATCAAAATACATGTATGAGATTTAGCATGTGTTATCAATATAAAATTTTGTTTATTATCTTGAACTGAAAGTTTTTGCATATTTACATTCACTTTATTATGCATATTTAAATATTAAATAATATTATATATTAATCATCCTCAAAGTTTATATAATAAAACTGAACCACAATAATATAATATAAAGTTTAAAAAATCATGTTTTCAGATCGCGTAAATGGTAGCATAATACAAACATATAAACATATACACACATATATATAAATCTTGAAATTTTTTAAAAAGTAATATTCGGGTTAATCGGGTTGACCCGAATCTTATAAACTCAACCCAAAGACCAAACCATTTATAGAAATCGGGTTCGGGTTAGTGTAATAATCGGGTTGGGCTACTCGTGTTAGTTCTTAATTGGGTTCGGGTTGATTTTGTTCGGATTTGATATTCGAGTTCGGGTAAAAAACACACCCCTAACTCAAATATACAAATAAACAATAATATTTTCTTCTCTCTTTATTTACTAACAACTTCAAATCATCACCTATAATGTAAAAAATATACTCCTGTACTTTTTTAAAAATTCCACATTAAATGCTATAAGTGCACCAATTATCCCGATTCAATTCCCTTTATGTTAGCTCTCTACAAATGCATAAGCAGGTTGCTTGAGCCTTGATGTCTTCTATTATTTTAATTTACTTTAGCATACTATCCGTATACACATCCAAATTTGATAATCCAATAGTAGTGAGGTAATCATCTTTAGTTTACATGATTAAGATGAGAAGTTGAGGTAAGTGGTTTTCTCAGCAATGAGTTTCCTCCTGAGGTGTTGGGGTTGCGGTCCCGACTAAGAAACGAATAGATAGACCCGATTGATATAACAACTATCCTTCGAAGTAGGGTTCGTACTTTTACCATTAAAAAAAGAAGAAAGCAAATAATATTTTCATTATTTCTTCACTGATCTAACATCTGTCACTCTACATCCCACGTGTCCACACACCTCTCCTCTTTACATACCACCCACACACCATCCTCATCCCACACGCACCCCACCACCGTCACCACCGTCACCACCGTCACCTACCACCGTCAATGGCGGAGCACCACCGTCACCACCACCACCTCCACCACAACCACCTACAAAACCACCCCATGCACACCACCACCACCACCACCTCTCAACAACAAAACAAACATTCACCATCAAAACTCCTAGCAGTCCTCACCCTCTTCCCCATCGGTGGCGTATGCTTCATCCTCTCTGGTCTCATTCTCACCGGAACCCTCATCGGGCTCACCGTCGCCACCCCGCTTTTCTTCGTCTTCAGCCCGGTTATCGTCCCCGCGATGCTGGTCATCGCGGGGGCAGTAACCGGGTTCTTGACCGCGGGAGGGTTCGGGATCACCGGGTTTTCTTCGATGTCGTATATAATTAACTACTTTAGGCGGAGGAGTGGTGGTGGTGGTGGATCGGTGGTGAATGATCAGTTGGATTATGCTAAGAGGAGAGCTGATGATGCTGCAGGGTATGTGGGCCTGAAGGTGATAGATGTGGGCCATAGGGCCCATGAAGCTGTTAGGGACTGATTAGTTGGTTTGTTTAGGAGTTGATGACTTGATGATGGTGTTGACTGTTTTGATGTTAGTTTTATGGGTTACATGCATAGTTGAATAAGAATAGGTTACATCTAAGTCATTTAAAACTAATAATAATGTAAGTACTAAGAAGTGTATTAAAGATGGCTATATTACTACTTTTACGAGCTGAACCGGTTTGTTTATTTTAAATAGTTGAATGGCTAAGCTGATTTGTTTATTTGTTTATTTTAACTGGTTGATATGCTCGCTTGGCTGAGCTGATTTTAACTTTTTTAAACTTTAGTTTTATTATACTTTTTTTTCACATTTTCGTAGACTAGAATGATGTCCGAGCAATGCGGCGGAACGATATTTTACAATCGACACGTATTTTAAATTGTTGTTATTCTTATAGCAAATTTATAAAAGTCTATTGTATTGTTTCTAATCTAAAATAAAGAACACCAAATATTTCAAATTGTTGTTATTTTTATAGTAAGTTTATAAAAGTCTATTATATTGTTTCTAATCTAAAATAAAGAACACCAAATAAATGGGTTTTGTATGACGATTTGTACATTTACATGTTAATTTATTGTACCTCACAAAATATATACCGGTTCAGCAAAAATTTACAACAAAACGTTTAAATACACAGGTTACAATTGTCGTCTCAAAATGGTTTTAAACAAGATAGATTAAAAGATATAACTGAAATTTAAAAATAAATAAAGTTTTTTTTATTTATGGGTAGATAATATAAAATTTTATGTAAGTTACGGTTATTATTGTAAGGGTAATCTAAAAATATTATTTTATCTTTAAAAGTGGTTGTTAGTTAATCTTTTAACTTAACTCGTTTGACTTGTGATACATACTATGCTCTCTTTGAATATTGGTCTGATGGGAGTTTAATACTATGCTCTCTTTTAATTTATCACAATAAATTGTTCGTGTTACGGAAGCTCAGACATTAGCGAAATAAGCCATTATACCTCTGTGACGGTGGATGCGACAGCTCTAAACTACGCTTTAGTTGATGACCGAGCCAATGTAGGTTGACGTTTTACACTCTAAGCTATTGGATTGCACCTGCGGAAGAAAACGAAACCTGCACAGTGTTACGATAAGTTTGTTTAACACCTGCCCACTCGACTCGTCAATAAAAGCGTGTAATTGTAATGGTAATTTGTGACTGTATATAAACCGTGATAAATGGTACCATGCAAGTATTATGACAGTCGTGTTAACTCAACCCATTTAGTTCGGTTGGATGATGCATAAACTGTGATAGCTTGTTCATAGCAAAGGTGATGTGTGGGCGGGTTAAAGGTAAATATTGCAATGCCCACATGAGTGAAAGATAATCTGTTGAGTTTGATAAATTAAAGAAGAGACCGTAAATAGCCTTTTTTTAGTTTGCAAACATAATGTGGGTGTGAGAGGGTTAGGATGTATGTGTTAGGAATCAAGCGGCGCAGCGGAAGCAACACACGAGCACAAAAGAATATCACGTAGATAGAAAATAAACGATACAAGGATTTAACGTGGTTCGATCGGTGTGACCTACGTCCACGAGCTGCAACTAGGGTTTTCTTTATTTGCTTAGTAGAAAGAATACAAATACATGACATGAATATATATAGAGACTAATTAGGGTTAACAATTTAATGAACAAGAAAACTAAACATGGGTTTAAGTCCAAAGCCTTCACAAACCTAACAGTATGTTGATTCGATTAGTGTGTCTTGTAAGAAGACGTTGTTGATGTTGAGTTGACGTACACAATAATTTTCGGAGGCGGCTAAAGCAAGAATAAGACGGAGAGAAACGGGTTTAAAAACGGGACTAACGGTTTTCATGTATATTAGTCGTGGTTCCTTGGTGAGTAGACGTGCCTTTAAACGATCAATTGAATCGTCGGGTTTAAATTTGGTACGAAAAACATATTTACACCCAACAATGTTAGGGGCGGTTTCAGGAGGATTGAGTGCCCAAGTTTTATTGTGAAGAAGAGCATTGTGTTCTTCTTACATGGCTTGACGTTATAGTGGTTGTTTGAGAGCTTGAGTGATGATGGAAGGTTCGGGAAAATGTTGAGGGGTAGAGTGGTAAAGAATGAAATCTTTGTTATGGTATTTGGGGTTGGGGGTACGGTTTTGACGAGTAGGTCAGGAGGTGGTTGGAATTAGGTTGTTTGTAGGAGGAGGTGGAATAGGGGTGGTAGGAGGGGTGGTAGGAGGGGTGGAGGGTGGAGAACCGTTGTGTAGAATAAACGAGCGAAACAGCAAGCCAACGAGTCATTTAACAAGCGACGCACAGGCGAGTCTACCTTGGCTCGGGCTAGCTAATGAGTAAGCTAACAGGCAACCCACAAGCAAGCTTATCTTGCATTGGGCTGACAAGCCAATTTCAAACGAGCTATAAGCCGCAAGCATTTAGGTTTGTAGTGTTGTAACCATAAACAATTACCGATGTTTTAACTTTACAGCGTAACACTTACAGATGTTCTAACTTGTAGAATTGATACCTACCGGTTAAGGGTGCCCACGTCTCACTCATTGCAAAAGATCATTTGTTCACTTAATTTAATTAAGGTAATTACAAAAGATTATTGACTTATTTCTCTTACAACAAATCATAATACCAAACAACTTATAACTTTTTAAAAAGTTAATAAGTTATAAGTACCGGACGTTGTTATGACTTAATGTATCGGGCTTTTCACATTTGGATTTTATTGATACTTGATTGCGGATTTAACAAAGTTACCCGTTACGTTTCCATTCCAATTTGGAAAACAAAATACTCACATCTTCAAGATGTTTGTTGAATTTGCTATTTGTTACATTACAGATTTGTTAGATTATTTTGAGGTTATGGAAACGATTATACAGTCATCCATGCCTAGATAATTACATTGATGTTTAGCGAGATTTTGTTTATTCCTTGCATGTCTATTCAACACAACCACCTATTACACCTAATCATACGAATTATCAACTATTTAGATCGCTGATGTGCTAATGTTATGTCAAGAACGAGTCGTGTAATACATGACCAAGATAAAGAAAACATCTTTTTATACAAACCTATAGCTAACCAATTTCCCCGAAAAACACATAAGTTGAAATTTTTCAAGAGATGATTGCAGGCAGCCTCTGAGTTAATAGCTTAAATTCGTACTCTCGACTCAACATGCTAATCCTTACATACTTCATGCTCGCCCCGAAGTGCTTCCCACCTCTTGTTAATATCTTATGCCTCCTCAGAAAGCTTTCACAATCATCCACTTCGCCCTCACATTTTAACCAAGCAAAGGCTGCATGAAAACAATAATTCAAAATCATTTCTTTTTGTGCTAACATATGAGCATTGTTTCATTCTTCGTAATAAAAGAAACCGTTTTGATAAATTACCAGGAAGCTGTCCAAAAGTTCGGCCGCTGAATGAGCATGTTGCCAGTGTGAAATCGGGCAAACTGAAAAGTGCGGTTTTATTCACAGCTTCTCTGATTTCCTTCCATCTTTGTGCCATGAGTTTGTAGCTATAATCAAAGAAAGTATCAGCATCTTTTTTGTTGGCATGATCACAGCTATCAGATATGGCTTGCAGGATCTTTGCTGCTCGGATTTGTGAATCTTTAGATACACCAATGGTGTTGATCTCTATAAAAGTGGTCATTTTTTTAGCAATCTCTCTATCCTTAACAAGAGCCCAACTGCAACATTTCAATGGAAAACCAAAAGGAAGGGTTAATTGATGTTTGACCACAAAAATTCAATGGTAAAAAGACTTGATAAGAAAATAAGGTGATGAAATATTACCCGATTCGGGTACCAGCATGGCCAGTACTTTTGGAGACAGTGAAGAGCATTATATCATAGTCTGCAGGTGATACAATTGGTGTATATTGTGGCCAATAATAAGCAAGATCATGAATCAAGATTCCTTTATCTCCTTTGACTACATTTTGTCTTGTGAATCCATCAGGGTTGTTAGGAGAAGTCACTAGCTCAATATAAGGTTCTTGTTTTTTAAACACATTTGCATCACCTGCCCATTTGTGCAGCCCTGATTTCAAGTAGTCGGTCATCAATGGGTACGACTGCAAGCAATTTTAACATTTTGATCAAAATCATCACCATAATGTTTTTCTAATCTCTATTCTTTTTTGGTAATATGAGAACACATTACCAGAAAAATCACAAGATCCCACCAATATCCTAGTAACCTATAAAAACATAGCTTGCGCTGGGCACATGGCCTTCAATGGGATTAAAGGTAGAAACCCAGTGAAAGCTGAATCCTAACATGAGACCTTTGTCAGAGGAACTCATGTGCTTACCACTACGTCACTCCGTTGAAGGTTAACAAATCTATATTTTGTCAGCTCACATGTGCATCAAACCAATGCTCATCATAGATAACTTGTATGCTAAGTATTATGTCATTTAAGTTAACATAGTAAGCAGTTGACTTCTTTAAGTCATGTTGCTTTCCTATGTAAGTGTATTTCCAGGCTAAGTTATCTCAGTTTCACCAAATCCTTAATCGAATCACAAAATGACTTCTTGAGTGACCTAAACACATGTCTCACTAGCACATGCAAACACAAGGAACAAAGTCATTAAAACCTTATAAATACCAGTACTTACAAACCGGATATAGAAAAGATTTTTCTTATCTGTTTTTGCTTTCACAAATAAGGGATCAATAAGTAAATGCAGAAAAACATGCATATAGTTATGAAACAATGTGTAACTTCATCATCCAAAATGGTAATCAACACTTTGTAATTATAGAATAAGGATTAAGAGTTTAATCACCGAGTAAAAAGGAGCAGCAGACACAACATTTATGGGCTCCGAAGCATTATGAGGTGAAAGTGCATAAAGTGCAGCCTGATAAAGTTGTGAAGAACCTGTTCCCACCACAATGTCTCGACCCTTAGTTACCGCGTTGCCAACCATTTTGTGCAGCCTAGTAATTGCACTCACGAGCCCGGGCTCCAAAAACCAGCATACGTTCTTTATATCCGAAAAGTAACTTATATGCTGCCAACCGGAAGTCACAACGGTTGTTTCTTCGCTCTTTTGTTTCCAAAATTTCTCATACATAGTCGGGTCACCACTAAAAAACGTCACATGTAGCAAAATAAGTAAAATAATACAATCCCTGAGGATGATATGGTTAAAGAATCTTTATAAGGTTTGAAAATATACCAAGAAACGTGGTAACATGTGTAAAGATCCCAATGTGTACTAAATTTCAATTAAAAAACAAAGATAATAACATAGGCAAGCAACAGAGATTACAAATTGTATTGAGTTAGGTATGTAAAGCAGATCTAGTCTATAACATCTATCTCCTCTGATCAAAAGATCATAAATGACCTATATATAACAGCAACAAATCTACCATTTGTGAGACAAAAGAAACCCAGGTAATGGTGCAAACATACTAGTGACTGATTTACTTACGTGCTTGGTTGTTGTGTAATGTCACTAGAAAACCACATAGTCAAAAAGTTCTTACTTATATAAAAAAAAAGCTCTCATTTATATATGTATAGAGTATATTAGACTTCTAAACAATGATGTGACTATTGGAAATTGATCTAGATATTTAAGGGAGTATACAAGTGAACCAAGAAAGAAGGGGTGTATGGGAAAGTTTAGGTCAAATATTAGGAGTGTATGTAGTGTTTATTTGTATTAGGAATATAATCTTTCAGTTAGTTTAGGATAGCTTGGTGATAAATTTTAGATATAGTAGAAACAGGAGTAGTGTTGATGTATTGTTTTTGTGTGGCTTCGATTAATAATAATCAAGAAAGAGTTCGACCCGGAGTTGGGTCCAAGATATGGTAGTTTTCTTGTGTTTGTTCGATCCAAATTTCCAACAGTAACGTCCCACTTACGTTTTTTTTAGTTATTTACTATCCTCGATAACTCAATAGTTCAATCAACTTATCACCATTAACAAGGGATTCTACGTACATTTTTCTATTGCTTCTTAGGAAACAATTTAACAAGAAATCCTACGCAAAATGTAATGTGAGAAAAATTGCTTTAAGATCAGATACCACACGCTCTAAAGACCAAAGTAATAATTAGTACACTTTGTTGTTTTTAATTTATTCCTAAGCAAGTATTAGACACCCCAAAACCAACATGCAATGATGCGAATGGCGTGTCCTTTTTGATACTTTAATCAAAATAAATAAAGTGAAAAAGTTATTATCTTATTATTTTTCTTGTTGAAAAGAACGAGGTACATGCATGAAGAAAGCACAAGACAACAAAGCAATGAAAAACGTCTCCCAAAGGAACATCTTATGGTTTAGTGAGGTGTTTACTTTTAATTTGAGAGTTTAACCTTGCATAGGTTTTATTCGGGTAATTTTTTGGGCATATTCATTAACCTAATCGAATCGAATTCAATTGATTAAACTGGATTCACAATTTGGATTCAATTGAATTCGATTGAGTTCTGATAATTGAACCAATTTGTGAAATCGATAACCAACCGGAAATCGAGTTCACAATTCAAATACGGTAATGAACCGAACCAAAAACCAAATTCACAACTCGGTTTGTAATTTTCGCTTACAAATACGTTTCAGTTTTTGGATTTTTTAACAACCAATCGTGGTGTATTTATCCTTAAAAAACTTAAATATTGCTTGTTAAAAAAAAGCAATGAAAACGATTATGATTATGGACGGAGGTGGTGAAAATGGGCAAAAGAAAGCAAGAGGAGCATGGGCACATTAACCCATAGAGAACAATAGCATGAGACGGTCGACCCGAGAATCGGGAAGTCAAATATTGGAGGTAAAAACGGGTTGCTCCATGAAACCTGACATTCACCGTCGGAGTTCACGTCGTCTTGTCTTTGTTACGGTCTCTAAGGGCATGTTTGGCATTGTTTTTCAAAACTGCTTATTGAATTATTGATTTTTTTAATAAGTTAATAAGTTAGTATGAAATGATTTGTTAACTTATTCACTCACAACAATCATATTACCAAACATTATAAAATGACTTTTTAATTTTTCAAAAGTTAAAAAGTTAAAAGTTAGTAAAAATAAACACTCTCAAACACCCACTAAATGTATGTTTTCGTATGTTATTTTGGTTCGTTTTTTCCATTCTCTTTTTTTACCACAACTCACATTTGACTACCCAGTTTAGCTAGGTTTTTGAAATAAAATTATTAGATTCATACACCCATTTTTTTTAATATTAGTAATATGTTGAGACTGTGAATGACATTACACCTTAAAATATTCCAAGACAACATAGTAAAAGTTAAAATCGTGTAATTTTTCAATCAATAATTCATTTTTAAATTTTATAAATTTTACATGCGTAGGTTATTAACATTAAAAACCTCAAGCTAATTTGTTTATATATGTTATCATTATATACTTTTTACCTAGTTTTATAACAAATTCTAACGACCTTACCACACGTATGTCCCTTGGCGACTTATGCTTTTACCTATACATGTACAGGTTATATTATCTACACATCTCTAAGTTACATACGTAAAGCAAGAATATTAATTTGTTTATTATTTCTTTTAATTAGGGTACTCGGGGCAGGGCACCTTAGGTAAAGGGCTTTAGTACTTTGGCAACACCACCGCCAATGGTTTGAGTAAGGGGTTCAAGTAGAGAATTTCGGGTGGTATTAGCCGAAGGAATTGTGAAGATGATTTGAAAAAAAAATCGGGCAGTGTGGGTAGTTTTAGGGTGTGTCCTTATTGATTCAAAAAGTTTTAATTTGATTTAGTTAAAAATAAGTGACAATTAATCATTTATTACCTTATATAAGTATTTGGTAAATGCCTCTAGTACCCTTACAAATGTGAGAAAATGATAAAGAATAACCATTACATTGACAACAATTTTTTTTTTTTAATTTTTAGATTGAGGAAACAAATTATTTCTTTATTCTTTTAAAGTCGTGATTAATTGTGTTTTTCCTACATCCCCTTATTTAATTAAGGAATCAAGCTTATAATAAAATTGAATAAATCAATTACTCATATTAAAAGTAAAATTGTATTATGAGAAAGTAAGTATTTTTGGAAAAAGAATATGTTGCAGTTTTTATATTGATTAGTTTAGAAATAGGCATTTTCCATCACAAACTTTTTGTCCATAAATAAATGAGCCCCATTTAAGATATAAATAGTCTATTGATTCTTTAGTTAATAGAATGTAAATTTTATATTTACTTTTAGAAGTATAAAACTTTATTTACAATAGAAAAAAAGAGCAATTCGTAACTAAAATTCCAAACATTCTGCTAAAATCACTGGAAATTGTTTACCATGATAAAGTTTAAATAATTAACAAGATTAATTACAAGCATAAATATATATAAATAAATAAATTATAATTACATAATTCTCTTAAAAAACCAAAATAGTTCATTTTTAAAATTTTGTATACATAAACTACTATTATAAGGGTGGGAGACTAGTCTAATGACAGACTAATCTAATGACAAAGGCATAAAAGTTAAAGAAATATGTAATTTGTTTGTAATATATTTAGAAATA
>BJCN01307225.1:0-11988 GCA_018326445.1 Flaveria brownii
GCACTTCAATCGGTCAAATGGCCTCCAGTCGGTTGCCTAGCCCTAGCTGATGCAGAATGCAGTTCATCCCGAACCCATTCTGCCATTTTCATCCTCCAAGCTCATCCAAACCCATTCTAAGCCCAAATAACCCATCCTAAACCTTAGGAATGCATACTACAACACCATTCAAGCAGACACTAGCCCAGAAACAAACTCCAAAAGCATCACACACAAACACACCTAAATGAGTCAAACACACACACATATAAAAACGAGTTTAGTATGTGTTCCACCCCCAGATCAGTTGAAAACGAGTAAAATAGGGGTCCTAGAACTCACACATAAACTATAAGAAGAAGAAGAGCTTCGTTTTTACCCACTACACGATGATTTCCGCGCTCGAATTCACCCGGATCAACCCTTTTTCTCTCTTTTCTCCCTTTCTTCCTCTCCTCTCTTCCCTTGGCTGAAAATATGAGTGTGGGGAGAGGGTAAGGGCTGCTCTCTCCCTTCAAATATCCCCACTTACCCATCTTTCTCACGTTGGTGAGTTTGGTCCCCCGACTTTGGACTTTATTTCTATTTCTTCTTTCATCGGCTTCAAAGAAAATATCCGGGTGTTATAGTGAGATAGAGTAGGAAGGTCATAAGTTTTTGCTAGGTTGTTCATGAATCTCTTAGGGCGATTTGATGTAGTCCTAAGGATGGATTGGCTAGCAGCCTACGAGGTAAGTATTGTGTATCGTAGGAAGATGATTTAACTTGTTGCGCCCGACGGGAGTGTGGTGACGATCTATGGCGATAGGGTTCACACGGTCCCGGAGGTAATTTCTATGGTGGTGGCAGAGAAGTGTAGGAGGCGTGGATATGGTGCCTATCTAGCCTACATGAAGGATGTGGGCGTGACAGTGCCACAACTGTCAGACGTACCGGTGGCGTGTGACTTCCCGGACGTGTTTCCGGAGGATTTATCCGGTGTGCCACCCGACTGTGAGATCGAGTTCTAATTAGATTTGATTCCCGTTGCCTAATCTTTTGCTAAGGCACCGTATCACCTATCTCTGTTTGAGATGAAGGAACTGATGACTCAGTTGCAAGAGCTTCTGGACAAGGGGTTTATTCGACTGACTATCTCTCCATGTGGTGCTTTGGTTTTGTTTGTGAAGAAGAAGGATGGTAGTATGAGGATGTGCATTGACTATCATGAGTTGAACAAGTTGAAAGTGAAGAATCGGTACCTGTTACCAAGGATTAATGACTTGTTTGATCAGCTCCAAGGTGCCAGTTGGTTCTCGAGGATAAATCTTCGATCTGGTTACCATCAACTGAAGGTGAATGAGCATGATATTCCAAAAACAGCTTTTCGTATGCGTTATGAATACTACAAATCTCTCGTGATGTCCTTTGGTTTAACTAATGCGCCAGCTACTTTTATGGATTTGATGAATCAGGTTTGTCGACAGATGTTGGATAAATCAATGATTGTCTTTATCGATGATATCCTAATTTATTCAAAGAGAGAAACGGAGCATGCCATTCACATTCGTGAGGTATTGGAGACGCTTAGAAGAGAGAAGTTATATGCCACGTTCCCCAAGTGCACGTTCTAGTTGCGTGAAGTTCAGTTTCTGGGTCACGTGGAGAATCCCAAGGGAATTATGGTAGAACCGGAAAAGTGGAGGCGGTGATGCAATAGAAGTCTCAAAGGAAGCCATCTGAGATCTGTAGTTTCTTGGGTTTGGCGGGTTATTACGGGAGATTCATCCAAGACTTCTCCAAGATAGCTTCTCCGGTGACCAAGTTGACCCGTAAGGATGTGAAGTTTGTATGGAGTCAAGAACAAGAGAATGCTTTTGAGGAGTTAAAGACGAGGTTTACTCAAGCACCTGTCTTGACGTTACCCGGAGGAAGCGAAGACTTAGTGGTCTATTCGGATGCTTCTTATTCAGGATTGGGTTGCGTGTTGATGCAATGAGGGAAGGTTATAGCCTATGCATCTCAATAGTTGAAGATCCATGAGGCTAGTTACCCTACCCATGATTTGGAGCTAGCGACTGTGGTATTTGCGTTGAAGAGTTGGAGGCACTACCTGTACGGGACGAAGTGCACCATCTTCATCAACCACAAGAGCTTAAAGTACTTCTTCGAGCAGAAGGACCTCAACATGAGGCAAAAGAGATGGTTGGAGCCTATCAAGGATTATGATTGTGAGATCCATTACCATCCGGGTTAGGCCAACGTTGTGCCCTTAGCCGAAAGGGGAGACCGGAGCCGATTCGAGTGAAGGCTTATCAGTTGGTTATGACCGCTGATGTGATGAAACATGTCAAGGAGTTTTAGGATGAAGCCCTTAAAGAAGATCAGATTAACTCCGAGCGTATGAAGGGTCTAGTCACAGAATTGGGTGAGAACACTCTTGGTGTTAGAATCCGATCTGGACGGATGTGGGTACCTCGTTATGGGGATCTATAGGGAAAGATTATGGATGAGGCCCATAAGACTCGATACTCGATTCATTCCGGTGCCACGAAGTTGTATCAGGATATGAAGAAAAATTATTGGTGGCTGGGAATGAAGCACAACGTGGCGGAGTACGTGAGCAAGTGCCTTACTTGTTTGCAAGTGAAGGAGGATCATCAAAAGCCATACAGGAAATCCAACCTTTGGATATACCTGAGTGGAAATGGGAGCAGATACCATGGACTTCATAACAAAGTTACCGCACACGATAAGGGGCTATGATGCCATATGGGTGATAGTCGACCGTTTGATGTAGAGTGCTCACTTTTTGCCGATCTGTGAGACGTATTCATCTGAGTTATTGGTGGACTTGTTTATTAAAGAGATTGTAGCTCGTCATGCTGTATCGGTGTCTATTGTGTCCAACCATGACACTCGGTTTACATCAAAATTTTGGAAGAGATTTCACAATGTGATGGGGATGAGGTTACATATCAGTACGGCTTACCATCCTCGGACCAATGGTCAGTCAAAGAGGACCATTCAGACGCTAGAAGATATTCTCCGAGCATGCGTCATTGATTTTGTCGGAGGTTGGGACGAGCATTTACCGTTAGCTGAGTTCTCATATTACAACAGTTATCATGCCAGCATTGGTATGCCTCCTTATGAGATGCTATACGGTAGAAGGTGTAGAACGCCTGTGCGTTGGGGTGAAATTAGGCGAAAATAATTGGGAAGCCTTGAGGTGATCGAGGCTACGACTAAAAATTTGGAAAAGATTAAGGCCTTTATGAAGGCAGCGAAGGATAGACACAAGCCGTATGCTAACAAGAGGCGTAGGCTGATCGAATTCAAGGTGGGCAATAAAGTTATATTGAAAGGCTCACCTTGGAAAGGGATCATCTGATTCAGGAAGCAATGTAAATTGAGCCCGCAGTATATTGGACCCTTCTGAATCGTTGCTCGAGTAGGGGAAGTAGCCTATCGATTGGAGCTACCCGATGAGTTAAGTGGAATTCACCTAACATTCCACGTATCTCATCTGAGGAAGTGCTTAGCCGATGATGATATGATCATGCCACTTAGGGATATAGAGGTTGATGAATGGCTCAATGATGTGGAACAACCCATGGCCATCATTGATCGAAAGGAGAAGAGGCTAAGGAATAAAGTGGTTCTACTTGTGCAAGTGCAGTGGAAGCACAGGAAAGGGTCGGAGTCCACTTGGGAAACCGAGGGAGAAATAAGACAGCATTACCCTCATCTGTTTGACGAATGACAGGTTTTGAGGACGAAACCTAAATAAGGGGTGGACTTGTAACGACTAGAAATTTTGGAGAAAAGAAAGACAAAAGAACTTTTCACGCTAAAAGGGGAGTTCTAGCGCGAAATGGATGTTCTCACACGAAAGAATGTTCTCGCGCGAGAAGTCTACGAAAAGTTGAGCTGGGGTATAAATAGCTACGAACATCCATGTCTTGCACTCATTTATGTGAAAAGTGCTGCTAGAGAGAGAAAACTATGGTTTAGAGAGAAAAAGGGAAGAAACAAGGTGTTAAGGTATGTAACTCGTGTAGTAACTCGTTTTATGTACTAAGGAACGATTATTAACGTATATAACGCCTGGTTATGTAGTTTTCATTTGATAAAGGCTTCGGGAAGGTCGTGTTTGAGCTAAGAATTCACGAGGTGAGTTTCTAGTCCTCTTTTTACGTAAGTTTTCATGTTTTGGGGCTAGTATGCATACCAGAACGTTTGAAAATGCTTGTTTATTGCTAGAATGATGATGTTTATGGCGTTAGGCATGTTAGGCAGCCTTAAATGCCAAAATTTAGAGAACTAGGCGGGAAACACATAGTTTTCACGCTAGTAGTTAAGGTTGTACGTTAGGAAATTTGAATCTGCAGGTTTCTCGTGAAAGAAAAGTTCTCGCACGAGAAGTATAGTTCTCATGCGAGAGGATGTTGTCGTGTGACAAGAAGTTCTCGCACGACATGTTGTTTTCGCCCGAGATGATGATATTTAAAAATGCAGGTTTTGAGTGATGCATTGTTCTCACGCGAAATGTCAAGTTTTCACTCGAGAAGATGGAATTGATGTAAGTAATGTTTTTGAATGACCAGCTGTGATTTTTGTGATGTGTTATCTTTTAACGATGTAATAGTTTTCAAAACTATATAACTTACGATGTAACTTTACTTAATACGAAAAAATGAATACGTATGATGAAATGAAAGTGAAATATAGCGATGATGAGAAACAAAAGTATTGAATGATGGGATCCTTGTCGCTACCCCGGTACTATAACTTGCTTCGTGCACAATGTTTGGCTTCGTGTCCAATGAAATGGCTTCGTGCACAATGTTTATGCTTCGTGCACAATGATTACGGATTTGTTTACAAACCATGATAAAGTACCAGCTTCGTGCACAATGTTGGGGGTTTAGCATAAGGTATGATCCGTAAGAAAGTGAAATATGTTAACAAATGAACATACGAAATGAAGATGACGAACGATAACGAACGATGATGAAAACATAATAAATAATTATTATCAAGGTGTACGTATGATGTATGATCATGTGTGAACGTAAAGGATACGTTTATATGAAAGAAAATTATTTTACTTATAAAGCTAGAACTCACTCAGCATCGCTGACTTTTTTATGCATAATAGTTGGCAGGTAATTGTTTGATGCTGAGGAGGTGCAGGCATGGATGCAGAAGCTACTAGGAATGATTTCAAGACTAGCGTCCACATTTTGAGAACATTATCATGCAATATAAATTTTGAGATGTAAAAGGAACGATATGATGATTTGACATGAGTTTTATTTTTAATAAAAAAATTAAATTCTGCTGCAAATGTTATGTTTTAAATGTTTTGTTCCATGAATGTCCAACTGTAAGCGTCCCGGGAACAGTGCCTTACAATTAAGGAAATGGATGTTGTTATGGAGCGAATCACTTTGAGAAAAGCTCTAGCATTTGCAAACATCATGAAGGACATAAAGAATATTGACTTTATGAGAATATCCAGCAAAGGCGTGTTGGAAGTTCACTCTCATGATTATCCAAAACCTTTTGAGTTCTATACTAATTTTGATATAGCAGGTCTGTCACAAGAAACTCTAGAAGCAATGGACAAGGTGGAGATTAAAACAAATGAGTCAAAGCCTGAGCAAGCCATTCTTGCTAATAAGTTCAAGTCTGCAATCAAGAAAGCTTTGCGAGAGTTGGAGCTATATAAAGAGAAGCCAGTGTTCAAGATAAAAGAAGAACTAGAAGAGTTTATGATTGACTGAAGACAATGCTAATCTGAGGGGGAGTATTGTTAGGACTCTTAGAAGATTATCATTTGTCATTTTATTTTTGTCATAGTATAGGGACTTATTTTGTAAATATATGTTCCTTGTTTCTTTTGATAGTATAAATAGGATGCTTTATGTATTGTATAGGTAACGGAATCATTGTAATTCACCCTTACACTTTGTATCCACAACCTTTTACTATCAATGAGAAGTATGAATTTTTGAAGTAATTGTTTGTGTTTTAATATTATTTTGTTTAAATTGATCATTACATCACTATATCATCATAGATCAGTCCATTTGAACTTATATATATATATATATATATATATATATATGTATATATGTATATAGATATATATGTATATATATGTATATATATGTATATATATATGTATATATATATATATATGTATATATTATGTGTACATATATATGTATATATATGCATATGTATATGTATATATACATATATATATATATACACATATATATATATATATGGAGAGATAAAGATGAAAATCACGCAAAAACAAAAGAAATTTGATAAAATAGCAAAAAGATGCCAAAAGGCCATATAGGAATAAAAGATGTTAATGTGTATAATAATAAAAGATATATTAATGAGATACATATTATATGATAAATATTTTCTTTTTGAGAACGTGTTTTGACATAGGAGGTAAAATTAAAAGATGGGGCATGTAAGTCCGGATTAACATATAAGTCCTAAACGTCTTGCGAGGGCAAAACATAAGTCCGACTGACTGTTAATAAGTCCTACAACTTGTTAATCTTCTATGTTCAGAAACATTTATCATGCTAGTTATGCTCTAAATAGATAATGTAAGAAAGTTAATAATCTTAAGGATACTAATCAGAAGTAAAAGGTTTAAGTCAAATTACGATGAGTTGAAATCTCAAAAATGTCTTGAAGCTAGATAAGGGTTCTACTGGATTTTTGATTGTGTGATCCATTGATTTCTTATAAGTAATTAAAACATGATACTAATTACAACATATGTGTCTAAGTAAAAATTAAAGTTTGACTATATTATGGATAAATCATATTGACAATCAGCTTAACCAGTCTTATTTTAAATACAGTTGGACGATATTAATAATCATAGTCAAAGAAATATGATCCTACACTTTAAAATTTATAAAAATATATTAAGTTATCAATCTACGTTTTTATGTGTTTTACTTGTTTCAATTTGTTTTGTTCGGTTCACCTAATGTGTTCTTACAATTAACGGTTTGTAGTTAATGATTAACACTTGGTTAAACATGATATTAAACATAATAAATCAAAAAGAAAAACAGAAATGAAGAAAAATTAAAAAACTTTGAAAATTTTCAAAAAGATTTGAACTTCATGCGAGAGGTTCATCAGGTGTGAAGGCCACTGTATGCAAGTGCAGACTTCTCGCATGAGAGGTCAAAAGGTTATAAAAAGAACAGTTGTGCGAATAGTCAACTAATCTCACCAAACAACTGTTTACTTTTCTCTTAAAATTTTGTCTAGGTTTTGATTCGATTCTTGTGAAATACATGTTGATTGTGTTCGACTGTTGATATCTAATTGTTAGAAAAGGTATATTGTTGGTTATTGTTTAGATTTAAGTGAGTTTGATGAGTAACCGAATCTTAAAGAACAAATACACTTAAAATTGCATGATTAATAATAAACCTTAATACCAACCTAATTGACACAAATCGAACGTGTATCAATAGTAAAAACACCTTGAAATGACTTTAATTGAAAACTGATTTTTTGAACTTTGCACGTGCGAATAGTTCACATGAATATGAACAAACACGAAAAGTTTCAAATTCGCATAGAACTACTCGCTTGGGTATCTTTGACTTCTGGCACGAGTAGTTGACTTTTAGTCAAATTAATTTCATGTGATTAAATACTAGTTGCGCGAGAAGTTAATTTTAAAATTGAACTAATCGCATGCGAATAGTTCTTCTTTTGCAAAAAGTTTAAAGTTATGAAGTTTTTTAATTTTACTAAGTTTGAAAAGTTTAACTTTGATTCTAATAAATGTTTATTCAATTTAATTTTTAGATGACAAGACAAATGGTTTTTTAACAAAAACCATAACGACGTGGCATTTCTCGGTGATATACCAGATGACATAGCTTTATTCAAAACTCTTATAGACAGGCTAAAGATTTCATGCATGTTTCACGCTATTACAGCCAACTCGACCATATACACTGTGTTCTCGATCACTTCTAGTTGTCTATAGCAAACGAAAGAGATTCTTAGGGAGAACTGCGTATCACTGCTACGGTGAAATAGAAGAGGCTTGTTGTTATTGCTGAGGTGATCAACAGTGTTACACTGTTAGAAGATCAGCCTAATGCTCCCGTGAAGTTAGATGATGATGTTTCACGGGATTGCTTACAGAGAATGGGTGATGACGATCGTTATCCATCATTTGAGAAGACGTATTTACCTCCATTCCAGAAGTATCTGCTCCATGTGGTTGTTCACTGTTTAGGCAACCTGAAGGTGGGATTAGACAGCATGAGTTCTATATTTGGATCACTGCTAGTATCATTAGTCGATGACTTACCTTATAGCATATCCAAGGCTACATTTATGAAGATGCAAAAGAATGTGACTGCATCTTCCAAGAAGAGTTTATCATGTATCCACAGTTTATTTAGATGATCATGAACACTACTCATCCCGAGTTAGTTGTGTCTGATTATATCACCTATGTTGTTATAGTGATTAAGAAAGACATTTTTACTTATCTGATAGGATCAAGCGAAAATGCATTAAAGGGTGATCATTTTCCCTAACTTGGCAGATTCATTGTTAGGTATCAATCAGATGATCAGCCCTCTCAGCAACAAGATGCTACTAAGCCACAACAGACTCATCAAGCTAGTCCTTCTTCTAAAACTCCTGATGATGTTGCAAGAAGTTCTCAGACTACTGAATGACTATTGAGGAAGAGGTCGATTCTTGGTTCAGTGACAATGAGACTGATATGATCGGATTGGACAAGTTCCTTTTATTCTACCAGAAAGACCTAGAGTGCCAGTAACACCAAAAAAGTGCATTACTGAGGATTTAGACACAGATTTTGTCCTAAGTACTCATCGTCAACATAGAAGAGGAAGAGGAGAATGGCCATGAAAAAAGATGACTATCATAGTAGTCCTCGTGGTATGGGTAGAGGACGAGGTGTTAGACGTAAGCGTCAGACCCTGATGACCATTGTGTCGACTAGCTCTAATATTCCTGTTTCTGAGCCACCTGTCACAGTCAGTGAGGCTATTCGTCAAGGTTGTACTAGTGATTGTTATAGAATCTACAACTGTAACACCAACTCTAATGATCTCTACTGATGATGTGATGAGTACACCTCCAAGAGATCAAGGCCATAATGATATGTTAGGTATGGATGACTTAATCAATACTACTCCAGAGCCAAGGCAACATGCTGAGACTTCATCTGACTCACCTACATGGGTTTCACTTAAGCAGAGAGTTATTACTTTAGAGAAATAGATGATGGGTAAGACTCGGATGATTGATGATTTGCATAGACAGGTGTATGAAGAAGATGAAAGGATAAAGAATCTTGAACATCAGTAACAATCTATATTCAGCTATGTTCAGATTCGAGAGAATAATATCAAAGACCTCCCTTCTAAATTTCCTTTCACATTTGCTCAGTATAGAACCACTAAAGTTAAAGAGTCGAGAGGGCACCAATCTGCTAGTCCTGATGCTAATATTGATCGTGATGCTAATACTGATCCTATTACTAATCATGTTGCATCTGAGAACGCAACAGAGACTACTGGTGTTGATCAAAAACAGACTAACACAGTAGTTTACGAGGTTACTGATGATCAACCTATAGTTCATCACATTGGAGAGGCGTTTGTTAAGACTAAGCATGATGTGCAACCTACTGAACTTGCTAATGATGATGATGATTTAGATCAAGTGGATTTCAGTTGTGATGAAGAAGATGATATTGATGATGATAATGATGATGATGATGGTGATGAAGGTAATGATGATAAGGGAAAGAAGAAGGGAGATGATAATGATGATCATGATGGTTATATGTGTTTAGCAGCTTGTCCTTCTGGTTCATTAGGCTCTGTTAATGTTTCTTGATCAATATTTGATGATCCAGATGACTATGTGCCTTTGGATCCTTCTACTAAAGCTATGTACAAGAAAGAGTTGTATACTTTCTAACAACAAAGTCTTGCTAAAGAATTTGATAAAGATTTTGGTCCATTTGATGATTTGGAAGATTATGGATTACACAAATGTATTTGGGAATATACTGAAAAACTTATTCTCAAATATTTTGGTTGAGGAATGAGAGATTATGGATGATTCAGGAACTAAGCACCCGACTGACAACTCGATGATCTTACGAGGCAAAGAGCAGTAAGTCAGGTCGGGAATATTACAGTTCATGCACCACCACCACAAGCCGATATACATATGCTTAGACATTCCAAACCTTTAATAAGGTACGAAAATTCAGAGTCGATCATTAGTTGGGCATATGATAATGAGAAGAAGATGTATATAGTGAAGAGACGAGCATGAGCGAAATGGTATTATCCAGATGAGCATTACTTTCATACACTAAGAGCTTCTGATTTGTATTCTATGGGTCATGTTCTGTTTATAAATCCGAGCAACTATAGAAAGGTTAACTGGATTAGGAACATGATTTGGAGACAGAGTAAATCTAACTTCAAGGACTTTAAGACTGCTAAATCCAAAGTCATCGAGGATGAGACTCATATAGATCTGAACACTAACAAGCCTATGAAGATACGGGTTTACAAGCATCCCAGATATGCACGGAAGATTCCTATTCACGCCCGGATACCAGTTAATAGCTTAGCTAAGCTCATGTGGTGGGGTTGTGAAAAAGATGGCATGCAGTAATACATTATGTGGATAAGGATTGCGTATCATCAACCCTATGGATCTGCTCAAGTTTAGAAGAGACGATTAGATAAAGTTACAGGCTCGTCCGATTGCAGTTGACGAATCAGTTCATCTTTTAGCAGCACTATACAGTTGGTTGATTACGAAGGCCCTGGATAACAAGATGTATGCGTACGGGGGAAGTTATAAAGTTGTAGACATGGACTTCTAAAGAGTTGATTCACCAAGCCTAGGAAGAGATTGTAGGTATCGAACCTAGAGGCTTGGGAACTAAAACAAAGATAATGAAGATCAAGAAGTCGCGCGAGTACTTTTGATCCTTGCGAGAACTTACTTCTCGCGCGAGACCTTTTTGTGTTTAGTATAAAAAGTTTGATTTTGATGTAATTAAGTATGTTTCCTGATTTCATGCGAAACTTATGTACTTTTGAACTAGAGAGAAATAGAGATTGAGGTTTATTTATGTGTTTCTTGAATCTTTTTCATCTCGTTGGTTAATTTTCTAATTACTATACCGTGAGCGATTACATTCTGCATTCTTCTCATGAGATCGATCTGTATTTCTTTGAGGATCCTTACAAAATACTTCAGCATAATATTGATGAGCTCATGAGTTTAATATACTCTACATTTCATGATAGATATAATATTCTGTAAAAAAATGTTAATGACTATAATAGTAATAGAAATATAATATTCAAGCTGCACTATAGAATGTATCAGAATCAAGCCTGACCCGGACTTCACCACCCGAGTACTAAAATATCCCTAACCTGTTACTACCAGATTGTTAGGTTTAATTGTACCTTGGTATGCATGGTTAAGACAAAGTGATTATTGAATCTCAATGGTGGTTTTCCCCACTAAAAGGGCCTATTGTGTGCGGGGGAATCCCAATAGAGTACTATTCACAAATCACGTGACTCCTAATGAAGTTAATGATTATGCTCCATTTTGGGATAAGAACAGGTATTATTACAGCACAAAATAATGACTAAAGAGTATGTATTTCGCCTTAAAAGTTTTCAAGTGAAAAGGGGTTCATGAGACTCACCTATGGATTGTTCACAAGATTAATCTTGAAAGCTGGGATGCTACCGTCCGGGAGGGTTCCTATGTTCATTGCATATGTATTAGTACCCTATTATGTGGTTAATTAATCTCAACCCTCAAGTTTTAGATTTTTCTTAGTTGACTTTATGATTACTTGTTGGTACACATGTCCCCAGTTCTAGTCTAGTGGGCTTAAATGTAATAGAACTTCTTCTTGTAACA
>BJCN01307258.1:2489-13453 GCA_018326445.1 Flaveria brownii
AAGGATCATGTCTGAGGTGATCAAACGATTTCTTGTTAAAAGGATCACGTCTGAGGTGATCGAATGGTTTTCATTCAAAAGGATCATGTCTGAGGTGATCAAATGGATTTCAATCAAAAGGATCACGTCTGAGGTGATCAAATGGATTTCAATTAAAAGGATCATGTCTGAGATGATCTATGGTCATAATGTCATTTATCAAAGATAAATATGTGAAATAGTGGGCCAAACAAAGTCAAATTCACTAGTATGGCCTAATCGCACAATCAGACCATAAGTATGGGCCAATCACACGACTGGACCATAAGTATGGGCCAATCGCATGATTGAACCATAAGTATGGGCCAATCACTTGACTGGACCACAAGTATGTATTAATCACACAACTGGACCATGAGGATAGCCGAGTCGCACGATTGGCATCCTCAGTATGAACCAATTGTATGATTGGTTGAATGCGTATAGGTCAGTCGTACGACTGAACCTCAGTCACATGTATGAACCATGCGAATGGGTCCAGTCACACGATTGAAACTCATAACAGTATAAAAGGAGGGCAGTTGGTCGTAACCCTACACTTGATTTTCAAATTCTATCAAATACCCGGTTATCTGTAGAACCCCCTTTTTGAAATTTTCTCTGTGATTTCATACGATCTCTCCATAGCTAACTGTTACACGTTCATCTACAGGTACTGACAAGATGAAATCATGATTAATGTGTACCTAAATCGATCAGAATGTCCGAATAAACTGAAAACTATAAACCAAACTGCACATCTCTAAATTTGGTTCTTAAATGAACTTACAAATGAAATTAAAAGATAATAGGTGTAATAACGAGGCTTGGCGCTTCTAATGACTGAAATCTTGATATGAATATGACTGATTTGAAGAACATTCAAATTTTTGGACTCGCACAGTATGTATGCGAATGGACAGTCTGATGAACTTCAATCGCACGATTGAACCAGACGCATGATTCAATCGCACAATTGATTCAATCGGTGATTCAGTCATACGACTGGCTACACCGCATGTTATTGCACACAACTAAGCTCAATCAGATGCTCAATCGTACGATTGAGTTCAGTCGTATGGTTCAATCGTACGATTGAACAAGTATGATATGATATGTTTCAAATTCAAATGTTCTTTCTTGTGGTCTGGTCTAACATGTTTGTTGCTTGTGTTACAGTGAAATGGCTAATAGATGGACCATGAGTACTAATCACAATATTTGTGCTTACCTCAACATGACATCACGGCATGCTACAGAGTTTGTAGAGATTATAGAGTTCCTGAACCGATCCAGGATCTACCGAGCCATGTCGACTCCCTGCACACCATACAAATCCGGCAGCAAGCATTCTGGGAGAATGTCGTTGTGGACCGTTCAGTCGAGCCTTATAGAATCCGGAGCTCCATCTTTGGACAGGATATAGATATAGGTGAAGACGATCTGAGGAGAGTGTTGGATCTGGGAACCGACATGGATTATCCTACCAAGCTACATCCCATGACTGTTAGCGGATGCTTTCTGCGGATTAAGTGCGCCGGCGACATCAATTCTAGTGTGCTTAATAAGAGCAACATGTGCCCTCCCTTCAAGTACTTGGCACATGTAACACTGAAGTGCATTGCTTCTAGACGCGGTGGTTTCGATGAGATGAGCGATCAGATACAGAACACATTTGTTAAGTTAGTGCTGAGCCACCCGTTCAGTTTCTCCAAGATGTTCTTTAATTACTTGAGGGAGAACATCGAGGCCAAGGGGAAGGAGAGTTTTTGTATGTATCCCCGGTTTCTCCAGATGATCATCAATGAGAAGCTACCCAACCTGCCAAAGAACAATGACGATAAGGTGCCATTGGAGGTGATGGATGACACGACATTGGGTAGGATGAAGGTATATAGGGGAAAGCAGACAAAGCCCCCGGTGAGAAGGTTGTTTGGTCATCTGGCCAATGTTGATTACATAGCTCCGGCCAGGAAGAAGTGGCATCATGATGATAGTGACTCTGATGTTGAGCATGTCTTGATTCCAGATAATGAGGAGGGGGATGATGATGATGTTGACTAGAGCCATTGATACATCTTTTGTCCAACCACCTTCACATCAGGGTGGTCCATTAGCTGCTGGTGGATCTGAGCAAGTTGGCATGCACCAGGACTTCCTGATAAGTGAGGATATCAGGAATTTTGACTTAGAGGAAGAAGATGATGCTTCTGAGGAAGAGCCTCTCATGAGACAAGTCGGTAGCAAGTGGGTAGCTACTAAGAGAGGGAAAGTGGTGGTTGGTACCCGCCAGGCTCGTTCAAAGGGTGTCGACACAGAGGAGACTGATCCATCATATACTCCAAAACAGCCCATTAGCATAGAGGGAGAAAAGATGACTAAGGGGTCAAGGAGGAAGAGGATGGCCCAACCCTACGGGATGAAGGGGAAACGCCCAAGGATTACGTTGATGAGCTCTTCCACCGTCACTACCACCACCACTGGCACTACCACCATCACAACCACTACCATCGACATACCCACCACCATATTTACACCCACATCTTCCTCACCCTCAATACCCAAAACCACACCTCCACAAACCATTCCTATCCCCACACCCGTTTACACCACATCTACAACCACCCCAACCATCTCCTAAGCCGGAACATCCACCCAAATTCCACCTCTCCAGGGCACTACTCTACCCACTAATGGGTTAGAGGAACAGCTTACGAGCCTTAACAAGCTAGTTCTCAAGCTGTTGGCTACTGATGATCTCCGGGCCAACCAAATGAGCCAACTGATGGCAGTGAATGCAGCACATGGCAAGCAAATCGCCCAGCTGACTGAGAAGAACGAAGCCCATGAGCGGGCTTTAGTTCGAGCTCACAAGGCCCTTCAAGCTCAGAATGAGCTAGTGCTGGCATCCACAAAGAAGATAGAGGATCTGGAGAAGAAGAACAAGAAGATTATGGTAAGGTTGAAAGGTAAGAGGGAGGAGACTTTAAAGATAAAAGCTGATGGAGACGATGATGGCGATGATGAGGATTCTGGTGATGATGAATCTGATGATGAGGGTGAATAGGAGGAGGCTGGTGAAAGTGGAGAGAAGAAGAAGAAAGAAGATGATGAGGATGATGAGCCTGAAGGTGATGCGAACGCATCAGCCTCAACTCAATATACAAGGGAGAGGCATACAAAGAAGAACCAGGATCAGGTAACTTCTTCCTCAGCTCCACAAGCAGATAAGCCTCAAGATAGAGATCAAAGTAATGATTAAGAAAGTTTATGTAATTTGAAATCTTTTGTAATTGAACATTGTATTACATTAATGTAAATGATGATAATTTATGTTTAATGCATTGATGATTCATTAATATGTGCTTTGTTGATTATTCTATCAAACAGGTGAAACTCAACAGGTCGATGAATACAATGTCGCTCCCATTCAGCAGATCAAGTCTCAACTTACAATGATTCTTGATTTGCAAGGGATTGTTAGACGATCTGTTAGTTACACACCAGAAGAGGGGGAGATCATCCACGATTTATCAGATGAACAGCTCGCAGAGATGTTCAGACTGAACCCTGATAAGATCGTTAGAGATGCTCCTGAAGTGGATGTTGTTAGTGATGAGGAGTTGCAAGGAGTTGATGAGATAGAGATAAAGGATGTCACGTCAGATCACTATCCTCAGTACAGATACTGATGGAGATGCTATACCAGACTTGGGCGAAACCTTTGATAGTGGTGCATTTGACAGGTTTGAGGAGAAAGTCACAGAGAAAGAAGCAGCATAGAATAAAGCTCAAGCTGATGATGCTGATGTGGCACAAAGGAAGGCTGAATGGGCTGTATGTTTAGCTGAGATGAAAACTCATAGAGAGCCTGCAAAGCAGAATGCATACACCAAGTTGTATAAGGTTAAAAGACATCAGAAAGTGTCAGGAAAGATTGTCAGCTGGGCCTATTTTAAGGATTTAGATGTCTATGCTATAAAAAGGGAGAAAGGTATCGAGTACTATAGACATCCACATGATCTGAAGCCTCTCCCAAGTTTTGAGTTAAACAGACTAGCATGCCTGGATCTGTTATATGCTAACCTGAGGAAAATGTTGGGATGGTTTGAGAAGGCTTTAAAGAAAGAATACCACACAAGATAGGTCAACTTAAAACCTTAACAACCGAGGAGGTTTCTTCAAAAAACTAAAATTGACTCAATCTCTGGAAGACAGAAGGTGGGTTGAAATGGAGACCTCCGAGGACAATGTCAAATATTCCATTGAGGGAAATGCCACAGGATTTCACACCTTATTTTAAGTGGTGGTATTATGATTGGAGGATGGGTGAAGCAGTTATTGTGCTGAACAGAGAGGGAAAGATTGAGACAATCAGGGTATTCGAACTGATGTGGCTCACTAACTTGTCGGCAGACGATGTTTATACTTTATACAAGTGCCCACTGTTCTATGATACACAAAACATTGTACAAGCTCCTCAGTTCCAGCACATTATAAGACTTTGTTTTGCATTCAAGATTCATGCTGGAGTCACAAAAGATGAGAAGTGAAAGAAGTTTCAAGAGCATGTGAAGAATGTTAGACGATAGAGTAAACTAGGTCCAAGGGGGAGTTTGTTGATACATGATATCCCTAGTTTATTGTACTTAAGCGCTTATGCCTTTCACTTCTTACATATATGTAATTCAAGAACAGTATTGTAATATGATATGTGTTTGGATGTTATGATATGTGATTTGATGTTTATTTAACTTTGATTATATCATATTCTTATCACATTCATTATTACATGCTTGATGAACTATATATATAGGTTTGAGGTTGTTGTGCATAGTTCTGAGTCAACAATAATTCAGAAATGTGTTTGACTTAGTCTCGTGGTTATTCATGCTAATGGACCATGCTTATAGACCAGTCGCATGACTGAACTAGGTGACTGGATCAGTCGTACGACTACGTCATAAGACTGGCTCAGTCGCACGACTGAACCATTCATAGAGTTCAGTCGTGCTTATGAATCAATCGCATGACTCAGTCACATGACTGAACCATGCTAATGGCTCAATCGTACGACTGAATACTGAACCCTATAAATACCACATAATTCGTGGAAAACGAAACACTTCGAATATTATCATACCCTACCCGTCCAGAGCGTCCTAGTTCATCCATCCAACTTCAAAGTTGTTCCTGATCGATTTCTACTCATTCTTAACGCTTGTTTAATCGTTAGATTGATCAGGTTGTCATTCTCACTGATTGGATCGCCAATCAAATAGGATTCCGCAATATTTGATCTGGTTTCATGTTGAATCAGTTAGTACTCCATATGTACATGGTCCTAACACACTGCTAAGGAGCTGCTAGAAGAAGAAAGGTTCGAGAAGTTTAAAAGAAAAGGAAGGGTTGATACTGGGAAGCTAGTGGCTTCAAGCAGTAAAGCAGCAACAGCCGCCCAAGAAAGTATCAACAACAAGAAGAGAGTGGAGGTGATAGACAGGCTCATCAGCCTGGGAGTCGACAATAAAGAAATAGTTCTACTTTCACTTGATGAGCATATGAAGATAGAGAAGGCAACCTTGCTACAAAAAGAAAAGGAGGAAGCAACAAGGTTGGTCATAGAGAATGAGAAAAGGAAAGAGAATGAGAAAGCTATGGAAAGGGATAGGTTGGAGAGGATAGCATTTATCTACTCTATTGGAGAGGATATCCTTTCTCTACTCTAGAGGGCTATTCTCAAGAGGAGATGGCACCTCATGATAGTGAGATAATCATGTTTCTTCTTTAAAGGAGCAAGATCAAATAACTAAGGAAAAGAAGAAGAGTATCAGGGAGAAGCTGAGGGAAAAGAAGAAGAAAGAGGAAGAGGCAAAACTTGCAGCTGCCAAAAAGGTGGGAGATAGGGAATGGATGAAGGCCTATCTCAAAGCCCATGGCTTCAACGGCAGGAAACTGGGTCCCATGTCAGAGAAGACCCTACAACGACATGTCAGTGACATTAAGGCTGACATTCGCTTAGGAAGAAGGCAGGAGGTACCACAAGTACCAAGTGTTTAGAGGATGGCACCCAAACCAACACCAACACCCAAACTAGCACCCTAACCACAACATATGCCCACACCTTTTCCCTTCCACATCAAAACTAAACCAACCACTGAGCCTTACACCCCTGAACCCACACCATCAGCCTTACCTACTCCCTCACCCTTTGCTTCCCAACAACCACCACCACCACCTATCCTTAAACCCAAAACATAACCCCAAGTCCAATCATTACCCACACCATCTTCTGAACCTTCTAAGCCTCTGACCTTAGAAGAGTTCAAGGAGATCAAGAGAGAGCTTATTAACTGCATAACCTTGAGCGAAATCTCTTGTGACGAAGAGTGAATTGAGCTGAAATACATTGATGGCTCTTCTAATTCCCTCACAAGAGATGCATTCCTTGATCTACCTAGGGGAACACTAGACCAAGCTCTCCAACTTCTTGCAGCTAATTCAGAAACTCTGAAGGAAGAAGAGAAGAAGTTAAAAAGGAAACTAGGACTCTAATGGATACTAGGAAAGGGGATAAGCTGCCAACACAACCCCTCAATCCTAGAAGGAGAATTGTCTAGTGGAGGTTTGATGAACCTTCTCATAGCTTTGCTGTGGAAAGAGAGAATGGTGAAGTAAAAAAGCTCAATACTTCATCTCTACTACACTCTAGTAGATTCGACATTACTGAGTTAGCATAGAAACTATTCTCCAATCCCTCCAATTCTCAAGTTGTTGCTCATATCAAAAATCATCTAAGCAGTCTTCATCTGGCTTAACTGACAAAGAAGGCAAAGACTGAAGAAGAGTTGAAAAAGAGAGCAAAGGATGAGGAAGGCACAACCATAAAAGGAAAAATATTCCTTTAGATGGTTGAAGGCCTAACTTCTAACCCTATAATTAGATGGGAATATGACTATGATTCTCATCAACTAACTCTCTTCAGAGGGCCATAGCAAAGAGTACATATCATTCAGAATGACAGACTCGATCTACTATCAACTAATGATTTGTACAAGCTCCTCAGCATCACATTAGGGAAGAACAAGGAGACAGACAAATATTTGCTCTCCCTGGTGTTAAAGACCATAAGGAGCAGAAGGAAGTGAAGTTTTGGAAGCATCAGCCTAGGGGGAGTTTGTTGGATCATATGAGGCTGCTACAACTAAAACAACACTTAGAAGAATTTTGAAGTACAATTAAAGAAGTCTTCTGAAGCTAAAGCAACTCTGCCGAAGACAAGTTGAGGACCTACCAAAGTTTAAAGTATGAAGAGCTTCTAAAGGAAACTAAATCTTGCGAGACTAACTAGTTTTCCTTTCAAAGTATATGAAGAACTTCTGAAGATATAACTAAGTGTTTTAAAGACTAAGTAGTTCTTTTTCTGAACTATTCACACTTAGAAGATCAAAGACAAAGTCTTCTGAAGAATAAAGTCATGAAGACCTGCAGAAGATTCGGATGAAGTTGATTCTTTCGAAGGATAAATGGCTTTGGAAGAATAAGTCTTCCCCTTCATTAAGAGAAGTCATAATAGGTTCCTTATTTTGATGTGAGTGCATGTCCTACATTATAAGTGATGGTTGTGATTGATTATGAGTAAACGAGAGAATAAATTTATGGAGATTGTATCGTGATTCCCCATATTTGGGGAAACATGGTACAACCCCCATAAATTTTTTATATTTTTTTAATAATTTTAAAAGTGGT
Organism: Flaveria brownii; assembly: GCA_018326445.1. Taxonomy (NCBI): domain Eukaryota; kingdom Viridiplantae; phylum Streptophyta; class Magnoliopsida; order Asterales; family Asteraceae; genus Flaveria; species Flaveria brownii. The sequence goes on from BJCN01307258.1 coordinate 10,257, forward strand.
TGTGAGTTACTAATAGAGAAAAGATAATGATAAAGATATAAAAGGTATTATTGAATTGAAAAAAAGAGTAAACACGTATTGTTTCTAATGTAAATATAAAGATAAGGACGAGAAAACTAGTGTGATTGCTCTAACCCACCATTATGAAGTTTCCATTACCGATGATGGTAGGTAAAAACTAAAACTTGTTTTGTTTACTTTAATTAATTATTCAATTCACGTTTGTTTTATTTCTAGTTTTACTATTGTCGTGGCGAGCTGCAAGTGTACGGCTATATTAAAGGCTTCGTTTAATTGCCATGGTGTATATGAAATAAGGTATCAGTTGATCATCATCAGATCTTGTTTGAACGGTTCGTTAGAACCTTTAATTAGTCCAAACACCAAAGAATATATGCAAAGTAGGGTTAGAGTAAAGATGATATTTAATTTAAATAAAGAGTTAATTACATAAAAGGCATGTGTATTTAGGTTTGTTTTCATTTTCAGGTCCCAGGTTTGAAAAACAAAAAGTTCGGTCCAAAAGTTGTTAAAGCATAACACAAAAGGTCCATGTCATGAATGGCCATTATCTTTTTCTATTAACTCATTGTAAAATAACCAACATACCCTAACTATTTTAAAAATCAATATTTATGAATAAGAATTACAATAAGACAAAAAAGATAACACCCACAACTTTATCTTCAACCTAAAAACCCTAACTTAAACCAGCTACTATTATTCTAACAAACCTCCACCACGATCATCCTACCAAGCCACCACCATCCTATCAAGCTACAGCCACCATCAGTCCCCCTGCAACCACCAATCCTTTGAAATCCACCACCTTAGACCACCATATATGCCAAAAACTCGACACTGCAGCCCTCACCACTGTAGCCCCCCATCACAGGCTACCAGTGCAGCCCACCACCATATTCAACCTAACATGCTTGTTGGCCACCAACCTTTTTCATGATAGAGAAATGGATGGATGTTAATAATGGAGAGAGTGGTTATGATGGCTTTAGTGTCAAAGGAAAAATAAGAAGATAGGCGTGAGGGTGGGGGTGGGGATGGTGGGTTCTAACTTAGATATACTTAGGGGTATTCTTGCCATTTTAATTATTTTAACAAAAAAGTTGACCCTCTATTCACAACGAGAAACTTTTATGTTACGTTTTGACAAATCTTTAGACCGACCTTGTAAATTTTTAAATATGGATACTGAAAGTGAAATGAGACCTAATCATAGGGAAATTAACTCCTAAAAATATTAAGAATGATTCTAGATTTGATATGTATCTTTTTATTTTTTATAAAGAGGAGGATATTTTGGTTATTGTGTCAAGTCTGTCTGATTATTATGTCGGATCATCATGTCAAATATTTTTCATCATTCTGTTATATGTATAATCATTGTTTGTGATGTTTTAGATTATTTTGTGTTATTTACGTTATTGTTTCATTGTGTTTTATATAGAAGTAAACAATTGTGCTATTATACCAATATGTTTTTTGAACTCAACATTTAGAAAAACACAAAGGTGTTCAAGAAAAATAATGACGAAGAGTAAAAACCCAATTACACACTTATCATTGTGATTTACGTTTTATATCATTTTGTATTATTTTGTTGTTATTTCTAATGTATTAGATAAATTGGTTAATATTTTATTATTTTATATTACATATTAAAGGTATACAACTCAGTTTCATAATATTGAATTGAGAAGTTGAGACACGTGTTAAGTTACAATGCCAAGTATGTGTTAAGCGAGTAGATCTTATTGTTCAAGTTTCAGTGATAGAGGAATGTATTTTGAAACATTATATATATTATTTATAAACTTTTATGACCCTTTTTATATAAACATTTCATTCTATTTATACACTTTCCTCTTCTTATTATTATAGGCAAGATGTCCTTTCCTTCGTAAAGAAGTAGGGTTAAACAATAGAAGAGTGTTGAGGTGAATTTAAAGTATTGTCAACATGCATTAGTGATTTGAAATAATTACCAACTTGCATGATTTTAAGTAGTAAATTGATTTGTTTGAATGAGCCACGATTATGACTTGTTTGTTTGTGTGTTATACATGTTTACTTGTGAGCCATTTGGGCAACTTAGTTGGACTTAATTAGTGTGGTATCGAATACATGAGATGTTTTTAGTAATAGTCAGTTGTTATAGACGTAGGGAAGCAAATTAGTGTTAGGAAATCTATAAGTCGTGAGTTTTGCAATTAAGTACGTGTATCTTTTTAAATATGCAGTGGTGAATCCAAATTTTTTTTCATGGGGGCGGAGATGTTTAAGGGTAATCTGGCTATCACAATATAATATATTTTTTGGTCCGGTTCGGATCAGATCGGGTCGGATCCAGTTTATTACCGAAAAACATCGTTAAAGTGGTCCCTAAAATCTTGTATTTTCATATATATCAAGAACTATATTAAAGCAATTATACTCATAAAAGTTGTTCCCAAACTCTTTAATGCCAAAAAACACATGTTTGAGAACAATGTCGGCCAATATAAATTTAACTTGCTTAGTAATCAAAAACATTTATCTCGATATAATTTTTTTTTGTCCTACTAATTACTCGATTATTTCAGGGTATAAGTACTAAAAATCTACTGGTTATAGACCCCGATTCACTAAAAAATATTATTCACTGAACTATAACCGAAATGTAGTTCCACTCCCGAAAATGTGTTTGAGACGTTATTGTTTAATTTCTCTTCAGTTTCTAAAGTTCAAGGGGGCGATTATAAAATTTTAAGGGGAACGGTCAGGATTTTCCCATATACATAGCACCGAAAATTTTTCGTTTAGGGTGGGCAGCTACCCCCCACCCTAACATGTAGTTACGCCACTATAAGTATGTAGCTTAGAGCTCACTAGCATAAATTGACTTGTTTATGTGTGTATTTCAAGGAAGTGTGAGGCCCTGATTAGCAAAGCAAAGAGTCATGAGTGACAAGTGATGTTGATTTCACTATTGAGACATGGTGGACTACGACCTAGGATATTGAGATGAATGAACATACATTCATTATGAATATTGGGAAAACTTGAATGTAACAATGTATTTTTTTCATTATTTGAAAACATACGTTCATTTATGATGTGTGAAAAACTTAAATGGTATGTTCTTTCATTAATCTTCTGCTCAAAATGCTTCTTTTGGATATATATATATGTGTGTATAT
>BJCN01307260.1:0-11899 GCA_018326445.1 Flaveria brownii
AACCGCCTCTAACAATGTTTTGAAACTATCTCTTTCAAAAGCATGAAATGGAATAACACATTCATATGCCCATTTACAAATGTATTCTTTAACACGAATCATTTGCTCTTTTCGAACAACACTGTTAAGGTTACTTTGTTTGCTTTTCTCTTTGAGCGGGTTTTCTTTGGATGTTGCAAATCTATCCATAGGACCAAAAGAACGAGGTTCCTTTAACTCTCCAAAAAAATCATCGAGGTCAATTGTTTCTTTACCAATGTCTACCTCGGCTCTCAATGATTCATCACTATCTTGTTTAGCCTTTTTTTATTTTTTTGTCTCATTAAGTGCATTTTGAACTCTTAGTTGATCTTCTTTTGTTGCTTTTTTACAACTCACAACATTTCCTCCCATGCCCGCAATATGTTGTTTTAATCTATAAACTCCCCCGGACATAACTTTATCACACAAGTTACATTGCACTTTATCTAACTTATTTGCATCAGCCAACTTCCCATATTCCAAACCGATATCATCCGAGTTCCGTTTTATACCTTGACTAGCCGTTGATTCCATAGATGCCATTTATATATCTAAACGCTATTGTAAAATTATTAGTTAATCTATAATCTATTATCTATGCAATTAAATAACATGCACAAAACTGTTAATAAACACAATTCAAAACATATTCAAAATCTGAAAATAAGTAATAGACAGTTAGAAACAATTCAAAATCAAAAAATTCATGGTCAAAATTAGTACCCCTCAAAACTATAAAGTCAAAATCAAAAAATTCATGGTCAAAATTAGTCCAAGAGGATATAGTTACCGGTGGTTCGATGAACCGGGGGTGGTCGAGGGAGGCTGTGGAGCTGGTCGATGAACAGGGGTGGTCGCCGGAGGTTATGGAGCCGCGATTCGTGGTCGACGGAGGGGTGGTCGCCGGGAGGGGTGGTCGCCGGAGGAGCTTGACTCAAGATTTGAAGTGGCGGTTTTAGGTTTTGGTCGCTGGAGGAATGCTTGAAATGCCTAAAGAGGCTAAAACGTAAGATTTTAGGGTTTTAAACCCAAATTGAAGCCGTTGACCGGCTTTGATTGCCTAGCCCGATTACCCCGATTACAACCGATTACCGACGATTAATTCCGACTAGAGCGATTACCGATTAATGTCGTCGATTAGCATTAAACTACTAGGGCCTAGGCCGCCTAGCGATTAATCGGGCGCCTAGGCCGATTTTTACAACATTGTCTATCTTCTATGTTGTGTGTTGTTATGTTCAAGCTCATTATGAGCTAAACTCTCATTATCATCCTAATTGGATGAAACTTATGTAATTTGTGATGAACTAATGGTGTGATTTATATTATATTAATGTTATGGTGATCTTAGGAAAACTTTTGATGGGCAGCACGTACATTTGAATAGGAAGTTATAAACTTATGATTTGTAATTGTGATTATCATACATGGTTGAAAAACATATGATCAACTTTTATTCGTGAAACCGATCTTCATAACAAATCTATGGCTAATTAACTAGAGATGGTTATTATAAATCATATCGCCTTAACTTTATGATCATTTACGAGTTTCCTTTTATTAGTCTGAGAAATCTATAGTAATTGTTATGGTTTTCTAAAACTAAAGGTATGTTGGAAAGGAACTTGATCAACTCTATTCCCATATTAAGTTATGTTTTCAGAAATCGTATGTCGAAAAGGTCATAAAAGATTTACCTACATTACTAGGGTTTTGACCTAAGCAGTAAATCTCAACCTGACGTGGTTCTAGTCACTACGGTGCGGATAGACGAAAAATCATGCCAACTCATCTTTATAAACATTAACACAATTACTTTAATCAATATCTTTAATCACACCACCACTTCATCACAATTACATCAGTGTAATCTAATTAGGATGATAGCCTTTATTCCCTGATTTTAAATTCAAAAGTTTCAACCTTGTTTTACTTTATTTTTATTTATATTTCTAAAATCCTAAAAACCCTAATTTACATCAATGCAACTTATTATTTTTTTAAACAAAAATCAAATCTGGTAGTCAATTTTTAAGGTTGTTGAGTAGGCTAGGTGTGTCCACGGATTGATACTCGGTTATTACCATCACTATATTACCTCATGATAGGTACACTTGCCTTTTGTGTGTGTAGTTTAGTATAGTAATAACCAATTAAAACTAAATTTGTATGAAAAAACCTTTATCAAAATATATATACTATCCGCACGCATCAAGTTTTCGCCAAGATGATGATGAATCATTACACGCAGCATGGGAGAGATACAAAGGTATCCTTCAGAGATGCCCACATCACGGACTTGATCTATGGCTGCAGTGTCAAACCTTTTATGATGCAACCAGCGGAGCACACAAACAAGCTGTAGACCAAAGTGTGGGAGAAGATTTCGGAAGTGTCACGCTAACAGAGGCATACCAAGCTCTAGAAAAAGTAGCTAAGAAGAGCTTTGCTTATAATCCCTTAAGAAACAAAATCAGTTCTAAAGGCATTCATCAAGTAGACTCTGAAACATTAATTACAACCCAGTTAGAAGCTCTAACCAAACAATTCGAGCAATTGCAAGTCGAACTAAAGAAAACTCCAACACGATGCAACACATGCGTAAATTCACACAAGACCAATGAATGCCCTCAAGGTATTATGATGGTTAAAGATGTTGACTACGTAGGAGGCCCAAACCACTCATATAACAACAACTCAAATTGGAGGAGCAATTTGAATTACAGAGAAGCTGGTAACAACTAATCATTATCTGGATTCAACCGTAGGCCACCTTACCAACAACAGAAACCACCATACCAAGGTCCAAGCAGTAGTAACCAAGACCGGGGAGCATCATCAATGAAAGACTTATTACAACAATTGTTATTAACCACACAAGCCACAAATGAATACATCCGGAAATCTGATCGAAGAAATGAGGAGAGGTTCCAAAGAAACGAGGCCGACATCAAAAGCAACAAAGCATCATTGCAAACCATTGAAAACCAAGTAGGTCAGATAGCACAACAACTATCTGCAAGACCCTAAGGTGCTTTGCCTAGCAACACTATGACAAACCCTAATGCTCAAGTTAAAACTATCACCACAAGGAGTGGAAAAACCATTCAAGGTGATCCACCTGCATTACAACCCATCTTTAAAGAAGTTGAACTCGAAACTCCAAGTAATGCAAGTGACAAGCAAAAGCAACCTGTTGTTGTTAAAGAACCAGCCAAGAAATACGTACCACCACCACCTTATGTTCCACCACCTCCATATCCCGGTCGTTTGAGACAACAACGAATGGAGGCACAATATGGCAAATTCTTGGGATTGTTTAAGCAACTCCATATAAATCTACCATTGGTGGAAGCCTTAGCCCAAATGCCAAATTATGTTAAATTTTTAAAGGGTGTATTGTCAAACAAGAAGAAATTGGAAGAGTTATCACACGTAGTTTTAAATGAGGAATGCTCAACAGTTCTTCAAAATAAACTACCTCAAAAGATGACTGATCCAGGGAGTTTCACCATACCTTGCCTAATAGGAAATCTTTCGGTCAGCAACGCGTTAGGCGATTTAGGTGCCAGCATTAACCTTATGCCTTATGCGGTTTTTAAAAAGCTAAACTTAGGTGAACCTAGACCTACCCGTATAAGCATCCAATTAGCTGACCGTTTTATCAAATATCTTAGGTGCATCGTTGAAAATCTCCTAGTTAAAACCGACAAATTCGTGTTTCCCGTTGATTTTGTGATCCTCGACATGGATGAAGATAAGAATGTTCCTATTATCCTAGGTCGACCTTTCTTAGCAACTGCTCGAGCTCTCATTGATGTTTGCACTGGCAAACTCACACTCCGAGTGGATGAGGAGGCGGTGACATTCGACATATGATAATCCATGAAACATCCTCAACATCACGATGACTCGCTCTATTATATCGATGTTTGCGATTCAATCATAAGCTATCATTTGAAGAACACTCGTCAAATTGAAGCTTGCAACACTCAATTAATAAAAATCCAAGCCACTGAACCCATCTGTGAGAATCAAATCATTCCAGAACTAAAAGTTGACGAAACATCATCTTATCAATAAGCATTTGAGATCATCGAACAAGAACTAGAACCCAAAGCCAAACCTTCTATCGAACACCCTCCGGCTTTAGAGCTTAAGGAACTTTCGTCCCATCTTATATATGCTTTTCTTGAAAACACATCTTAACTTCCTGTCATAATCTCATCCGTCTTATCAAATGATGAGAAGAACAAGTTGCTTAATATGCTTAAGGCACATAAACGAGCAATTGGATGGAAAATCATGGACATAAAGGGAATCAATCCATTATTTTGCACTCATAAAATATTAATGGAGGAAAACTTCAAATCCGTCATTCAACCTCAAAGACTTTAAATTCGAGCATGCAATAGGTGGTGAAGAAAGAAGTAATCAAACTGCTAAATGCCGGTTTGATTTACCCTATTTCTGATTCGCCCTGGTCAGTCCTGTCCAAGTTGTTCCAAAGAAAGAACGGATGACAGTTGTAACTAATGACAAGAATGAGCTTATTCCAACTCGTACAGCTACAGGATGGAGAGTTTGCATCGACTATCGCAAACTCAATGACGCCACAAGGAAGGACCACTTCCCTCTGCCTTTCATCGACCAAATGCTCGAGAGACTATCTGGAAAAATATTCTATTGTTTCCTTGATGGTTTCTCAGGGTATTTCAAAATTCCTATTGCTCCCGAAGATCAAGAGAAAACGACATTCACTTGTCCATATGGCACTTTTGCTTATCGGTGAAGGCCTTTTGGATTTTGTAATGCCCTGCTACGTTTCAAAGATGCATGGTAGCAATTTTTTACGACATGACCGAACACTCAATGGAAGTTTTCATGGATGATTTCTCCATCTTTGGAAACTCATTTAAACGATGTCTTGAAAACCTAGAAAAGATGTTGGTTCGATGTGAAGATTCTAACCTTTTTTTAAATTGGGAAAAGTACCACTTCATGGTTACTGAAGGAATAGTGTTGGGACATAAGGTCTCTCGAGCAGGCCTCGAAGTTGATCAAGCCAAATCCGACACTATTTCCAAACTTCCACATCCCATAACCATGAAAGAAATTCAAAGCTTCCTAGGCCATGCTGGATTCTATCGTCGTTTCATCAAATACTTCTCAAAGATCGCACAACCAATGACTCAATTCGATTTGCTGAAAGAGAGATTGGTTACCGCTCCAATTATGGTTTCCCCTGATTGGACGTTACCATTTGAACTCATGTGCGATGCAAGCGATTTTGCGGTAGGAGCCGTGTTAGGACAAAGGAAAGACAAGCAATTCCACCCAATTCACTATGCGAGCAAAACCCTAAACGACGCACAAGAAAACTACACCACTACCGAGGAAGAGCTTCTTCGGTAGTTTTCATATTTGATAAATTCCGCTCGTATCTGATCCTTTCAAAAACAATCGTTTACACTGATCATGCATCCCTTCGTTATCTGTTCAACAAACAAGATGCAAAACCAAGATTAATTCGATGGATACTTCTGCTTCAAGAATTCGACATTGAGATTCACGACAAGAAAAGAGCGGAAAATCTGGTAGCCGATCATCTCTCGCGTTTTGAAGATTCAAGTTCTTCACAAACTGAGGAATTCAAAATAAACGATAATTTTCCTCACGAATTTCTTATGAACATCCAATCCTCAATCGATGAACATCCTTGGTTTGCCGATTTCGCGAACTACTTGGCAAGCGGGATCGTACTCAAAGGAATGACTTATCAGCAAAAGAAAAAGTTCTTTACTGACATTAAACATTACTATTGGGAAGACCCGTATCTATTCAGAATCGGTAAAGATCAACTATTTGAAGATGCGTATACGAAAGTGAAGTGGAACAAATCCTAAGGCATTGTCATGAAGGACCCATAGGAGGACACCATTTGGCAACCCTAACAGCCAAGAAGGCATTTGACTCTGAAATTTATTGGCCCACGATATTCAAGGATGCTCATAACATGATACGCACCTGTGATGCATGTCAAAGAAAAACCAACATCTCAACATGGGATGAGATGCCTCAGAAACCCGTTCAAGTATGTGAGGTATTTGATGTATGGAGTATTGATTTCATGGAGCCATTCCCGGTATCATTTGGCAATCATTGCATCTTGGTAGCAGTCGATTATGTCTCAAAATGGGCCGAAGCTCAAGACTTACCTACCAATGATGCAAGAAACGTTGTTAGATTCCTTAAGAAATTATTCTCTCGTTTTGGTACCCTCAAAGCTTTAATCAGTGACCGAGGAACCCATTTTTTTAACAACCAGCTAGAAAGAGCAATGGCTCGTTAGGATGATAGCCTTTATCCTCTGATTTTAAATTTAAAAGTTTCAACATTGTTTTAGTTTATTTTTATTTCTATTTCTAATATCTTAAAAACCCTAATTTACATCAATGCAACTTATCATTTTCCTAAATAAAAATCAAATCTGGTAGTCAATTTTTAAGTTTGTTGAGTAGGCTAGGTGTGTTCACGGATTAATACTCGGATATTACCATCACTATATAATCTCACAATAGGTACACTTGTCTTTTATGTATATAGTTTAGTATAGTAATAATAAATTAAAACTGAATTTGTACGAAAAAACCTTTATCAAAATATATATAATATCCGCACGCATCAAAGCTAATAATACAAACTCAAGCAAAAATATTTTTTCTTTAACAAGTATTCAAAGAATATATGAAGCTAATTTAGATAACCTTATTTTCTAGTTACTGACCCAATATATTAACTATATTTGAAAGTCCACAACTTAGTTTTTCAATTTGGAAAATTAGATGTAGAGAAAGGTGAGCCAAGTGCGGATAAAACAGAAAAAAAAAATTCAATATTGTTTTCAAAATTTGAAAGTCCACAACTTAGATCTTTTGATATATAATATTCTATAAAAAACATTGGTCCAACTTTCATGGCTCACGTCACTTTCAAATCCAATATTATCTCATAAATTTTTATAATGCATCCTTAATTTAAATTATTTTTACTTGTTATATTTTTTTAACTTTTTAAAATAACTAACTTTTTATTTTATGTTTTTTAATTTATCGTATCACCACTTAATATGTTAAAACTAAAACTTTTTAAGTTCTATTCATTTATTCTTTATTATTCTTTATTTTTTTATTTTTAATTATAGTAATTATGAATGTTCAAAACAGCCAAATACAAATAATTATTGAAAACTGAATCGTATGGCTTACCGAAAAAACCGAATCAAATCGTGAATTCGTTTTTGGATTCGATTAACGATTACATAAAATTTTACTTATTCGGTTCAGTTATCCATATAAATCGAATAATAAACTGGTTTAATAGGTTAAATTGGATAACCGAACCGAATAGATCGGTTTTGAACAGTTTAGTTAGTTGAATTCGTTTCATTTATTACTATTTCTAATTCTAAAAGATATTATTTAACTTTTTTATTAAAAGATTTTTTCTACTTCAGAAACGTTAATATTTAATTTTTTGATTATTTGTTATTATTTATAAATATGTTTTTATATATCATTATATAAAAAGTGTTATTGGAACTTTTTTTAGGGAAAAAACTTTTTTCTAAAATTCAAAAAAAATCATGATAAAATATGACAAGTTTTAAAATTGATTTTTGCGAGAGAAGAGTATGACAATTGACAAGTAACAGAGGAGTATATGCCAATAACTCCTAGATCAATTATTTTAGGAGAAGACACTCTATAACTTTTTAAAGTGGAGGTTATGGGTTGGAGTCTTACTAGATGCAATATGTTCCAAGTGGGCAAATGGTTTTATCATAATGGGTCTTTGGGTGGTGAGTTTCCCTTGAAATGGTGAGCGAGTGGGGTCACCAGTGCTGTCTGTGTTCGTGTGCGTGGGTGGCCTTTCGCCAATAAGTTTATCCGGGTCACCGGGCTTAAAATTTATTCGTTGACCGTTCAAAAAAATAGAGGAAGATATGTATAACCTTACCTAAGATTAATTTATTGGAAGGTGATGTTTTCCGGCTCTATCTACTCATTTCAAATTTAAAATCACGAAATTGTGTAAAATTAAAACAAGTTAAAGAAACCGTGAAGTGCCGTGTCCCTTAGACTTTAATACAATTCATAAGTTTGCATTTAAAACAAAATCAGACATTTTATAGTAAGTTTGTTGTTATTAGGCTAAGTGCCTTTTACATATGGTGTTTTATTCAATTATTTACTTAAATATATACAAGTGGTTGATATTTTTCTTTATAAAAACATATTGATATGATTATTTTAATGTTTCAAATAATAACTATGATTGTAAAATTTATTACACGTACCACTTTTTTCGTTCAATTATTTGTTTACATATAAGTGTCTATTCGTCCTGGTCTAGATGATCATGCGCAATAATTTAAACATGCACATTAAGTTCTACATTTATTAAACTTAACGCAAATATAAAATAATAGTAGTAATAATACTTATAGTTAATTTTAATTTTGCTTACTAACATTTGAAAAAAGTAACTATTTTCTTTTAAAGTTTTTTTCCTTTAATAGTTTAAAAACATCAATTTCAATCCAAAAGTTTTATTTTTTAAATTCAAGTTGAAACAATTTATGAAAATTTTGGATTGAATTGAAACAACTTATGAAACATTCGGAGGTAAATTGATGTTTCTAATCTTTTAAAAAAAATAATTATTTTTATAAAATCTTAGAGAGCAAAATAGAATTTAACTCTAATAATTATTACTTTTAAGAAAGTTTACACGTTTTGTACTCTTAACATATTTACTTGGACTCTTAAAACACTCAATCATCTAAAAAGTACAAGAGGAACATTATCCTTTACATAGATCCAGATCATAAGCATGTTTTTTTTTTTAAATTTCCACGCCACATGGTGATGACACACCGAGCCACACCACCAAACATTGCCACTTTTTTCGACCGTTACTCACCCCACCCCACCAACGCCCACCGCCTTCTCCTCCCTCCTCCACCACCACCTCCACCTTGACGGTTATATGGTGGTTGTTAGGGTTGTAACCAGGTGAGATGATGGTTTCAGCTTCAAGAGATGGTTTTGTGGTTGATGGCGGCGGAGATAGTGTTTAATTCATTTGCTTTTGTGGTGTGATATGGTACAATATGACGTGACATTGTGTGATTAACGGGTATGTGTTGTAATGGCTAAGAACTTTAAACCTATGTGTTTTAAAAGACTTTGTCTCTGTCACGTCTTTAATAATAATAAAATAATAATAATTATTATTTATTATTATTTGATTTGTGGAATGGGGGGAATAGTACTCAAGCTGTCTATTCAAGACTGATTTGGTGCGAATAGACGTAACAAGTCGTCGTTGCTCCATTTGTTCAACCTTTTATATCCATCACCTCAATTCACAGATCTCTCAACTTCGTGATGCACCATTAATCACCTCTAACGATTTCGAAACTAAACATTCAAATCGTCAATACTTTGATCTATATACTTCATAGCAGCCTGTGATCTTCGACTCCTGCAGAAAAATGGCTGCTCGGAGAATGTCATCGCTACTATCTTCTTCTTACGCGCCAACTCTCCTACGATCGATGGGTAAAAAGAATTGTTTTCGATTTTATACATAAATCGTCGCTCATATTCTTTAGTTGTTCGCTTAGATCGTACGATTGATTCAGTTTTCTCTGATGAATATCCGTTATAACGCCTACGATCGATTCAGTTTTCTCTGATGAATATCCGTTATAACGCGATTTTGTGCTGTTGAATCGACGATCGTGTTAGGTTTTGCATTTGATTGATATGATATATTGATATACATACTCTGCTTAATGATTTTGAAAAGTGAATTTTGTTTTCACGTATTAGTCCTTTTTACATGGTTTCGTTTTGACTTATTGATAGGTCAGAAGAATATGCCTAATTGAAATAGAGCCCTAGTAGGTAGATTAATTCTGTATAAATCAGCGTATAATCATCTAGGTGTAGATAGAATAATTTAGAGAATAATCAGCCTAAAATCGTTCTGTGCCACATAGTACTGCATGCAGTGTTGTGTAATACAAATCATACATGCTGCAATTCAGGTGTGACGGAGGTGAACATACAAACTGGTCAGCAGATTTATGCTTGTAACTGATGTAGATGTAGGCAAAGCAACTTAGTTTCCATACGCGAATTCTTTTATAAATTGAAATGAATGATAAGAAGAAAAATGTGTTTAGTCAGTCATATTAAATTTTCTCTTAGTTTCTTAATTTTGTCAATATTTATATAGCATCAGTTTGATCATGTATTCTTGGGGAAAACACTTATGAGGACTAAGGAACATGATAGTCTGTTTGTAAGTATGTCAAATATCTATATTGTGTTGATTATTCACACTTTTTGCATTCTGTTATTGAGATCAAGATTGACTTTGACCATCATTTGCATAATTCAGGCAACTATTCTGGCAGAGTCGCTAGCATCAGTAGGCTTAGTACAGCTGCTGCTTTAGAGGAACCAATAACTCCGCCTGTCAAGATTGAACACACCAAACTCCTCATCAATGGACAATTTGTGGATTCAGCGTCGGGTAACTCGACTTGTGTGAATATTGAATAATATATTGTTAAGAATTGATATTGACCATCTTTGATTCAGGGAGGACTTTTCCAACCCTGGATCCAAGAACAGGGCAACTGATCGCCAATGTTGCTGAAGGGGATATAGAAGATGTTAATCGTGCAGTGTCTGCAGCACGCAAAGCGTTCGATGAGGGCCCATGGCCTAGAATGACTGCTTATGTAAACCTATTCTTTGACTGTTCTTTTAGTTAATGATTTTTTTTACATAATCTAATTCTTTTTTCTATACATCAACAGGAACGATCTAAGATATTGTTGCGATTTGCTGATTTGGTTGAGAAGCATGCTGATGAAATAGCAGCTCTTGAAGTTTGGGACAATGGGAAGCCATATGACCAGGCAACATCAGATGAAATACCCCTGTTCATTCGACTGTTTCGTTATTATGCTGGTAAGCAATGGTGGATGTAGACATATTGGTACTTTATAACTTTTTCTCTTGAAAAGTTAACCATCTTGGTTCTATTGCTACTACTTCATAGGTTGGGCTGATAAAATCCATGGGCTCACAATTAAGGCTGACGGGCCTCATCATGTTGAGACCCTGCATGAACCAATAGGTGTCGCGGGCCAAATTATTCCATGGAATTTCCCTCTTCTAATGTATTCTTGGAAGGTTGGGCCTGCTTTAGCATGTGGCAATACTGTGGTCCTTAAAACCGCTGAACAGACACCGTTGTCTGCCCTGTATGTGTCAAAGCTTTTCCATGAGGTAATACCAATATAATTTTAACAGTTATCAATTTTTTTTCAGTAATATCCAATTAGTTATTGTTAGTAGTAGAATAAATGAGGGACTAGAAATGTAATATGTTCATAGTTATGGATTTGTTTGTAATCGTTGGGTTGTTGTTATAACCGTTGTAACGACCATTTAACGGTCAACGGCCTATATTGAATATAAATAGAAGCTCAGCTAATCGAATAGCTCAGCTTAGATTTGGGAATTCTTCTTCTTCTTCCTTACCAATTCTGAGCCTAACAGTGGTATCAGAGCCTTCGATCCTCGTCGAAGCTCTGAGATTCCATTATCACTTCAACCATGACTACTCGTAATCAAGAACTAGAGAAAACCATCAAGGAGCATGAGATTTCCTTACTTCGTTTGGAAATAGCAGCAGAGAAGAATCAAACGGAATTGGAGGGAATCAAAGTCGCATCAGAGAAGCAGATATTCGAAATGACGAACATGAAGAATCAATTATCAAACGAGATTTC
>BJCN01307267.1:13516-24407 GCA_018326445.1 Flaveria brownii
CTTGATGTCTTTTTTTACAATGTTAGCTATGCTAACGCCTTCCTTAATGATATTCTCTCCATCACCGCATTCATAAATTTAATGATTGAGAGAAAGTATCTCTTATCATTCTTAGCAACTTCAGGAGATGCTCGTTCAAACATTTGGACTTATAGGAATGAAATATAACTTGTATGTAACAATTTAAGCTCAAAAACTCCAAAAAGAGTGACCATGTCCTCATCCTAATTCTTGAGATTTCGGATCAGTTTAAGCTCAAATGTTTCTGAATTCTAAAACCATCTCAGGATTGGTTTAGACTTTTGAGTCCCTTCTATTACTTTCAATCCTGGAGTGGTCACCTTCTCGAAATAATGATCACAAAATTCTATCAAAAAGTGTTCATCTTTAGCTTTCTTTCCTCTAATCTTTCTTTTCTTTTTCATTGAGTTAAAGTATTTTGTGTCTTCTTGCTCACATCGAGTTTCAATAAATGAACTTGCACGATTTAATCTCTGTGCAATAACTCAACAAACATTTCACCCCTTTTAGCTCCAGTTGGGTTAATCAAAGGCAGTTTAGTCAACTCCCTTAAGTCTTGAACTTGGAGTTTAATTATACTTAAGTAGAAGTGATAGACATCACAAACTGCATTCACACGCTTAATCAAAAATGCATCAAAGACTTCATCATACTTCCATGCGATGATCTTAACTTGGTTTGTAGAATCAGGAGCAATCATAGAATTTAATAGCTTTGAAATTGATTGTCCTTTCTGTAATACGCTCCTAACCAAGTCACCAGCTGATGGAGATTTGTTGAACAATTGTTTCTGATCGAGAGAAACTTTATAAGCTTGATTCTCTGATTCACGAAACATCTTCATAAGTTCTTTTCTCCTCTCTTACACATTAGTCTTTTTGGCCATCGATTATATCTCTTGTGGTTTCTACATCCTTGTCATCTTGGTGATCTCTAAGTATTGAGGATTGTCAGTATCAAGTATAATCATCTTGTTTAATTGCTTTTCAATTTCCTAAAAACTTCTAACAAGATTCTTTAAAGATTCACCTTGAAGTCTTTTGAGCCTCTTTTAAGGATATTTCCTTACTTGCAACCAAGATTTTAAAGCAAAGACAATCGTATCTTCTAGATCGGGATGGTGAAGCTCAAAACTAGGCATGTCATCTACATTAATGCTTTCTTGAAGTGGGTTCCACTCACCATGCTCAGCCACTATCTTATTAGGATCAACTAGAGTTACTGACTTAGCTGATACACACTTCTCATACTCTTCATTTATGTAAGTAACGGTCAAGCCATCTAGAAATATCCTGTTATGCTTCATCCTTACCAAATAATTGTATCTATCTTGAAAGTCAATTGGTATCTCATTTTGAGTTGTTTCAACTGGTGTGAAGTTCTATTCAAACTTAGCTTCATCTACGTCTTCATCTTCAAGAACTTCATCATACCAGTCATCTCCAAATTCATCTTCAATATCCTCAAGAGCACCAATCTTTTCTTGAACGTACTACTCTTGTTCTTCTGGATTTTGAACTATCTTTTGTACTTTTGAGGAGGATTCAGGTAACACTAGATCATCTACCTCATCAATTTTTCTTTTTCCCTTGTCAAGACCAGGAGTTTCCTCAATATTGATTGGATTAATTTCAGACACAATTACCTACTCAGGAGAATCATACTTTTTATTATCTTTCAGTTTTGATAACTACTCTTTCATCGTCTCATGTTCTTCAGTTAACTTCTTAATTTTTTCTTCCATTAAGTCATATCCCTTATCATCACCTCAAAGGTTTTCATGGTTTCATCTTTATCTTTCACCAAAGTAACAATCTCAACATCCTTCTTTTGAACAACATCTTTAAGCTTTAAATTTTCTTCTTTCAGATCAGCAATTTCCTTTTCTTGAGCCATATTAATTTCATTCAACTTTTCCAGCTCATCCACATCAATAATATCACCAGTCTGTACAGACACATTGTGTGATGTAACAACTGGAATTTCCTCATCTTCAATTGGGGCAGCTTTCTTGATTGCCTCTACATCAGGGAGAAGAGCTTTGGAATACAGGCTCAGATAATATAGCATCTATGAAATCAAAATCAAAAGTTTGATTTTGTACATCTTCTCCTTGCACATTAGCATCTGTTTTCTCATCTTGAACTTCAGCCATAGCTTCATCATGATTTAATCCACCAGAAGTTCCTTCACCAGCATCATGTGTCTCAACAACATGATCAGAAACAGTCTTTTCACTACTATCAGAATGATGAGCTTCAGCAACATCACCAGTATCATCATCATCACTGTTATTGCTTGAGGAACTTTCACTATAATCCTCATGATCTTCATCATTATCATCACCTTTATCATCATCATCATCATTGTCTTCATCAGACAGAATTTGAGGATCTTGATCAGTTAGATCAGCAGGATCCACTGGTTCACCTTCTACCAAGTGGAAGTGATCTAAGTTGATATCCACATCATCATTAGCAACATCCCTCATGTATTGAAACATAGGTACACTTGGAGCACTTGTGATCATTGCTAATCTTTTGTAAGAAATATCTGACATGTGTTCAAATTCAAGAATGTCACCACCAACTCCATAAGCATGAAAGTCTGAGTGTTCTTCATTAATGATCATTTGCAAAAACCTAGGACATATTAGGTATTTGTTCCTAATGCCCTTTTCAAGGTTAAAAATAAATCCATTCATTATCCACTTCACCATGTTAAATCTTTTGTAAGTAGCCAATGCCACTATGGGAAATGCTATGTCTATAGGAAAGGAATTCCAACCAGCACTTCTCTTAGACATGCGATGCTAAAAGATATAGCACAAGAGCTTCCAGTGATTCAAGACTCTGGCTCTGAAAAATTGCTTTTTAGGGAAATGGTCTGGATGACCCATTTCAATGAATGTTTATCCGCATTCATTGTATGTGAGCTTAGAAGGATCCTCTGAATCATTATGACCTAACCTTAATGGGGATCTGATAGAATCTTCAGAGACATCTATCATCTGGTCATTTAATACAAATCCCCTTAGCACTTTTCTTCCTTGATCATTGAGTTCGACTGAAGCAGTATGCCAAAACTTCCTTATCAGTCTATCATATACAACTGGCTGATGGCACATGGCATATACATATCTAGTCCTTAGAAGAAATCTGATCATCTCCTCATATGAAACAACATCTTGAATATCCTCATTTAGTATAGCCGCAACATTATGCTTCGGCTCAAATTTTAAATCAACCATCTGCATAAATTAAAATAAAACCATTAGACACTTTGATTTTTAAAAAAATTGATTTTGACAAATTTTGATTTAAATTTTAGTGAATTAATATGTTTTAAAAATTAAACTTTTGTTTTACATCAACTTATACTAAGTCTTTTCTAAGAATTAAAAATTATGTCCAAGACATGGTAAATACAAGTTGTTGTATGTTTATTTTAAAACACACTAATTCAATTAAAATGTTATTAAAGTTATTAAACAATTGAATTTTTTATGAGTTTTTATTTTTTAATAAAAAATTCAAATTCAAAACTGTTCATCTTCATTAATTGGCTGATGAAGAACAACATTTGATCAATATTCATGGAATTGAATGTTCTATATATCAAAATGCTCGAAATCAAGTGTACATTAGCAATCTATGATCAATTTAAGTTCTTAGATTCATTTTAACGCACCCAATTCAAAGTTTTCAGATTTTAGGGTTAGAAACGCGTAAATAGCTTTGAAACGCCCGACTGATTGTGAATCATATACTTGGAATGGAATGATTTTAATTATGAACTTTCGTTTACAATCAAGTATACACACTATCAATGATAGTATTTTAGAACATACAATCAAATTAAGTGTAATGAAATGAATCGAGAGTCGACTGTGTTCAGGGGTTTTTGGAGTGTGAATGAGTGAAAAATGAGAAGTGTTGTTTATATACTAAGTGAAAATTCTAGGCGCATGAGCACTGTTTGTGTGGATGAGGTTAGGCGCATGAGCACTGTTCAGCCGTATAAGCACTATTTAGGCGCTTTTGCACTGTTCAGGCGCATGAGACTATATGAAACGCCCAACACTTGCTGAATTTTTATTTGAAACGTCTGGTACTGGGTAGGCGCATGAGAATGTTGAAACGCCCAACACTTAATCAATTTTTTCAGACGTATGACAACTGTTCAGGCGCATGAGCATATGAAAAACGCCCAACACTTGTAAAATTTCTGAAAACTCATCATGCTTCTACTTGGACTTATGGCCACTGTTTAGGCGCATGAGTTTCCATACACTTGTATATTTTTCACATCTTCCACCTGAATATTGTTTAGACATATTAGTACTTTTCACATAGTAATATTCAAACAATTTTCATAATTTTGACTTTTTCCCAAAATTTACATTTTTGACCCTCAATTTTTAACTTTTGACATTTAAACCCTTTTTATTTTTATTTAATTTTTTAAAAAATGATTTCCCTTCATTTTAGTCACAAATTTAAACAAAATAGTCTCATTTTCAAAATTTGCAAGAAGCTTTTCCACAAATTTTATAGGCTTATTTTTACATTATCAATTTTTTTACATTATCAAACGCACACATGATTTGAACATTTAGCTTCATCCTTTCCATTCACTCATTCAAACATTTTAATTTTGATTTTCTTGTAAAAGTCTTACTTTTTATTACTCCCCCTAAACTTTTAAGTTTTACAAACTTAGAAGTTTCCCAAATTGTCATAAGAAGATCACCCATATCATTGTTAAATTTGCTTGCACACATAAAACATGCAAAAAATCAAAATTAAAGCAGAATAAAAATCTAATATTCACATTTGAATCATTGTCTGTAGTGAGATCATAGCATTTAAGCTCAGCACATTAAAAGAAAATAAAGTGTGATTAGTCATGAACAATGAATAAATCGTGATCAAGTGTGTTCCAGGTCAGCATATCTTGCAGCAAAGTTGACACAAGATCCAAGGACATAATGTGTGTTTTTTGGTATATGACTCAGCATACTTACTTTTTCAATTCTTGGATTGATTAAGGTTGGATTAGATATGACATGATATGGCTCACACATAGACTTAGAGAGATCAACTATCATCAAGGTATGCAAGTAGGTACATATTCTCAACTTAAAAACCTGACACATATTCATAACCAGAGTTCATGTTTATAATTTAGTGAGAATTATCATGGATGACCATTTGATAACCTCTAACTATCCATTTTGAATAGGTTGTGCATATTGGCCTCTTTTAGCATCAAGAGAGAATATCCAGGTCTGTAATGACTTACAACAGAGGATATCTCAACACTTCAGGTCTATGATGACGCATAACAGAGAAGTGAGATGATATTTTAACAGATCTCATGGTTAATCATATCACCACCAGGTGTGAGTTTTGTAACTTTACAAGCAATCAATCCGATAAGCTAATACTACTCATCAGTACTAAAATGAATACACATACATGCATAGATGATTTAGTTAAATCATAAGAATTTACTTTTTTGGTCTAATTGCTTGACCTTACCTACACATCAAATCTGATCACGTCAGACTTTATTGTCGAGTGAAGTATGTAACTGATCAAACTGATATACTATCATTTCTCATGTATTGTAAAACAGATTCAATCCTAAAAGAAACAAATGAACACTAAAATAATTTTTTAGAAGTTTTCATTTTATATTTTTATCTTTTCTTTTTGCAATTTTCTATTTTTGTATTTGCTTTTTCTTAGAAAGCACACACACAATATATACAATCAGGCAATGAACTTTGATAGTGGATCTTTAGTTTATTGTTAAGGGAGGGTTTTTATCATATGATGATTCAAAACCAGTTTTCAAACATGGTTAATAAGACCAATTGACTCGACCAAATACTCAAACCTGCCTGGTAATAAGGCTTTAGTGAATAGGTCAGCCAACTGTTTTTCAATTGCTATTTGAATCAAAATGATTAAACCTTTTTCCGAGTTATCTTTGAGGAAATGATATCCAATTTCGATACGTTTTGTTTTAGAATATTGGACCGGATTAGCTGTAATGAACATAGCAGCTGTGTTGTCAATGTAAATTGGTGTTTTAAGAAAATTGTACCCATAATCCAGCAGTTGGTTCTGTAACCAAAGGATTTGAGAACATCCTGCTAAAGCAGCTATATACTCAGCTTCTGCAGTTGAAACAGATACATTTGTTGGTTTCTTACATTGCCACGAGACTAATCGGGGACCTAAAAATTTACACCCACGCGTGGTAGATTTTCTATCTTGACAACAACCACCATAATCACTATTAGTATACCCATATAACTCAAAGTTTCCTTCGTAAGGATACCATAGCCCTAAAGCTAGTTTACCTTTGAGATACCTGAATATCCTTTTGACAACAATTAAGTATGATTCCTTCACGTCTGATTGATACCAGGCACAGACACATAAATAACATATATTATGTCTGGTCGAGATGCAGTAAGGTACATCAACGAACCAATCATAGATCTGTATAACGTTTGGTCGATAGATTTCCCTTTCGGGTCAGGCTTAATCTTGGTGTTTACATCTGTTGGAGTTCTGATAGACTGACAGTCTTGCAGTTTGAACTTCTTCAGAGTTTGTCAACAAACTTCTCTTGAAGTCCAAGAAAGAAATTGATTTCTCCCATAGAACTCATTTGGAAATGAGACTTCGTGATTTCTTCAAATTCATTGCACAATTTTGGACTAGTAGAACCAAATATGATATCGTCAACATACACTTGCACATATAAGAGATCATCTGCATTCTTCTTTATGAATAAAGTAGGATCGATTTTCCCTCTCGTGTATCCATGTTGGATTAAGTGTTGTCACAACGTCTCATACCAGATTCTAGGGGCTTGATGATGTCCATACAGAGCTTTGCTAAGCTTGTACACATGATGTGGATATTATGCATCCTCAAAACCTAAAGGTTGCTTTACAAACACATCATCGGTGATTGGACCATATAAAAATGCACCCTTTACATCCATTTGATACACTTTGAAATTTATGAATGAAGCATACGCCAGGAAAACACGAATGGATTTGAGTCTTGCAACTGGTGCAAAAACTTCATCATAATCTATACCTTCCTCTTGGGTGTATCCTTGTGCAACGAGTCTTGCTTTATTTCTGATGACTATTACTCAATCATCAGTTTTGTGCCTATAGCATTTTCTCCTTCATGTAAATCCACCAGATTCCACACTTCCTGTTTACGGAATTACAGTAATTCTTCTTGCATAGCCTCAATCCAACCATTGTCCTTTAACGTTTCGATAACGTTTTTAGGAACAATTTGAGAAAGAAAACATGAATATAAGGAAAGGTTTGCTTGTTCTGATTTGCTTCTCGTGGCTCTCTCATTAAATGGACCAATAATCTGAGATGTTGGATGGTTCTTGTGAACACGAGATGTCAGAATCTCGCATCCTTGAACATAAACATCCAGATTTGTTTGATTCAAATTGGATAGATGATGCAATAGGCTAGAAGAATGTGGATTGAAATTTGGAACTTGAGTTAGTGAGTTGATAAAGTAATCAAGGTTACCAGTATCAACTACATCACCAGAGGTGGATGATGTTCCAGACTCAGGTTTCATAAATTTAGTACCGTTATTAGGAGTTGGTTGAGAAACATCATGACCTTTTAAAACCAAATGATCTGAGTCTTGATTAGCTTGATCATTTTCACTGAATCTAAGCGTCGAATCCTTGACAAAATAGAAGAATGGGTAATTTGGGCTTTGATCATCTGGGTTGTCTATATCCGAGTCATCAATGAAAGATCCAAGATCTCCGTGAGCTTTCTTCTTACTTGTAAAATCAAGCAAGTTAGATTGATCAAACAAGTTAGAATGAAAAGAGTTTGACAATAAATCTAAATCAAATAACCATGCGGGACCATTTGAAACGGATGGAAAAGAATTTTCCAAAAATTTAACGTTGAATGTTTCAATTATAACATTAGTCCTAGAGTTATAAACTCGATAGGCTTTTGAAACAGATGAATATCTAACAAAAAATCCATTATAAGATTTTGCTTCAAATTTTCCTAGATGATCACTTAAATTTAGAATCATGACGGGATAACCAAAAGATTTAAATGATTGGTTTCCTACCAAACATCAACTCGTATGGAGTTTTCAGTTTATCTTTCATGATTAATGTTCTATTCTGAATGAAACACGCAGTTGAGATAGCTTCATCCCAAAAAGTGATTAGAATTTTAGCATCAACTAACATAGAACGAGCAGCCTCAATTAGTGTTCAGTTCTTCCTTTCAGCAACTCCATTTTTTTGAGGAGTTCTGAGAGCACTGAACTGATGAGCTATTCCTTTCTCAGCACAAAACATATCAATGTTAGCATTTTTGAATTCCGTACCATTATCACTTCTTATTATCTTTACTTTTTGGTCTAATTGATTTTCGTCTTTAATAATGATTTTTTTTGAATTCCGTACCATTATCACTTCTTATTATCTTCACTTTTTGGTCTAATTGAATTCCGTACCATTATCACTTCTTATTATCTTCACTTTTTGGTCTAATTGATTTTCGTCTTTAATAATGATTTTTTTAAATAATTCAGCCGCTTTAGATTTAGCATTCAAAAAGAAAACCCATGAAAATCTTTTATAGTCATAAATGATAACTAAACAATATGATTTTCTTCCAATACTCTTGACATTGGTTGGTCCAAATAGGTCTATGTGCAACATCTGAAGTGGTTTGGTAACACGTTGATCTAGTCACCACCACAGCCACAAAAGACTACCTAAATTGATTTGTTTTTATAAGACGCTATGTGTTGCTGTCCCTTCAAACATGCTGAACAGTGATCAATCATTGCAAACTTCTTGGATGGAAGTCCAATAACATAATTTCCTGCTACAAGCTTGTTCAAGTTCTTAAAGTTGGAATGCCGGAGATGTCTATGCCGAAGCTGACTTTCATCATTTGATGCTTTAGTAGTTAGGCAAGTTGTTTCTGTTGAAGGATCAACTTGAGACATATCCAGCTTGTATACATCTTGATCCCTTTCAGCTTTAACAATCACCCAATCCTTGCGTATCTGAAATCCTGGCTTCAAGACATAACAGATTGAATCATCAATTAGAACAGAATATGATTTATCACATATTTAGGATACGCTTAAAAGATTAAAGTTCAACTGAGCACAGAAGTTGACTTTATCAAAGCTTATTATCCCATTGGATATTGTTCCTTCTCCTATTATCTTTCCACCTGCATCACCTCCAAAGGCGACATGAGTTCCATCCTTTAACTTAAAATCTTGTAGTAATGGTCTTCTCGGGCATACCTGCACAACAAAGAAATTTAAGTTGAGGTATCTATCCAAGCCGAGATGGTCTTGGGTTTTCCATATTTATCAAAAATTATAAATTGTTTGAAATGAAGTGTATTCAAATATGGCTTGTTCTTAATGAATTTACCAATTTTGTTATACATTTGTTATGGATTATTTTTGTAAACATTCATACCACTTGATTGACCAACTTCTGAAAAATATTAATTACCAATATTTTTATTAGTTATTCTTACAGATCTTGGTATGAATTATTCTTTCAGAACTTGTTTTGGTCTCATATAATTGTTTCTTTGGAAAGATCTCATACCTAAAGAAGGTTGGTTAGTTTTTCTTTGAAATCTATCAGTTTGATTTCTCAGATACTGGGGATTAATATAATCTTTGCTCAAGTTTGAATTGGCAAATCCTCTATTAGGTGAACTCTTCCTAAAATAACAATTCTCAGTGTTGTGAGTTCTCTCATCATAATGGATACAATATTTGTTGAAATAACAATCTGCTGTGGAATGAATCCTCATGTCACAGATGTGATAGTACATATTGAAAAAGCACTCAGTAGTATTGTGATTTTTCATATCACAAATTTCACAGTACCTTTGTGAAGATTTAAGCAACTGCTTGTTAACTTTTGATGTTGATGCTATATTTGATTCGTGTTTATATTTTGGCGTCAAAAAGTTAAATTGTTGTTTTTGATTTGTCAATTTTTGCTTTTGAGTTGACATTTTGTTCTTTGACATGTTACTTTACATCTTTTGTTCATGAACTTTCTTATTTTATTACTTAGGAACAAATCTTTTAGTAATAGCGAAAGCCTTAGAATCTGAACCTGTTTTTAGATCAGAGTAAGATTTGTTCTTAGGACTTATCTTAATTTCTTAAAGAGAGTTCATGTTCAATAAACCAGCATACACAAATTTTATAGGTTTGAGTTTAGTTGCTTGATTTGTTGGTTTTATCAGATTTTCTAAACTTTTGTTTTGTTCAGTTTTGGTTTTAGATGATTTTCTTCTTCTTCTTTGATTCTTTGATTTAGAATAACTTGGTTTAATTTCAGATTGAACATCTTCAAGTAAAGATTCTTTTTCATTATCTTTCTATTTTAGATCAACAGAGTTTAAATCTTCTGATGTTCCTTCTTTAAATTTTTCTTTTTCTTCATTTTTACTTAACACTTCTTCCAACACAGATTTTGTTGGAGCACAAGAATTCAGATTTTTCAGTTTAGGTTCATAAGATTTTATCTTGATTGGATGACCATTTTTAATCTTTTCTGCATCGTTTTCAACAAAGATTTTTACTTTAGCTTTTTCCTCTTCACAGTCAGAATTCTTGTTTTTGTTCTGAAAGGCTTTAAGTTTAGCCTTATTCTCAGGAGAATGATCATACGTATTAAAGTTCTCTGGTAAAGTGTTTGTTATTAATTCAGGCATAGGTTCATGAGTGAATCTGTTGGTCCAGGAATAAGCACACTTGAATCAAATCATGAAGAATTAGAT
>BJCN01307294.1:0-12430 GCA_018326445.1 Flaveria brownii
GCCTACATAGTTGAGAAACGCCCAAACAGGGCTGATGCACCTAAATAGTGTCCATGCGCCCAACACAGAAAATTTTTTGAAATTTTGAGGAAAAACAGAATTTTAGGGTTTGACCCTAGTTTGACTTGTGGGCTGTTTTGGACTATTCTAAGCATAAATATGTGAGAGTTTATGCATAGAATAATTATGATGGGATGATGAATGTGTTGTATGCGTAGGTGCATGAGATGTTATCTTTTATTGGTTTTCAAAAAGTATCTATATTATAATATAATATACGTTAAATATTATATTATTACTTTACGTAGTATGATGAATGTGTGAATGAACGTAAGGTATAACGTAATTAAGTGAAAGATAACAAAGATGAAAAGTGAAACATAATAAAAGAAAGAAAAGGCTTGCAAGCAGATTTAAAGGAGGGTCACAACTCTTTATGAGTTGTTAGCTCAACTGTGTTTTTTATAACATGCGATTTTAGGCCGTGAGGGTTCACACATAGGGGGGATCAGTCTTGGTGACTGAACCCATAGTACGAAACGGGATCCTTATCATTCGACCCCGTGCTTTGTGCCAAGATATGAACGGCTTTGTGCCAGATAGAAATGGGGCTTTGTGCCTAGAATAGTGGCTTCGGGTCACGGGCTTTGTGCCAATTAGTAATGGAGCTTTGTGCTCGGAATGGTGGTTTTGGACCACGATGGGGGAAAAGCCTGACGGGATCTAGAATCAGCATGAAACGAGCGAAGTAATGAATTATGAATGATAAAGTACAAAACGAGCAAAGTAATGATGTATGAATGATAAAGTACGAAAAGAGCGATAACGAATGAAATGATAAAGTATGAAACGAACGAATACGTGTGATAATGAATGAACATGTGTGAAAGTAAATAAAGTCTTTATATGAAAAGAGTATTTTATGTACGAAATGTGTAAGGTATTTTTATATACTGAAACTAGAACTCACTCAGCAACGCTGGCTTTTATGTATTTTTCAGTTGGCAGGTAATTTGCTGAGGATGACACCAGGGAAGGCTACTCGGAAGGGCAAGATTGACATCCATTCACACATATGATTATTGTTGTTTTGAAATGCAATTAATGGATATTTTCTTTTGTAACCTAACGATGTTGTATTGCATAACAACATTAATTTATTAATGAAATGAATGGGCTTTTGTTAATGTAATTCCGCTTCAATGTTTTGTGAAATGTATATTAATATGTATGTTTAGTGCTATGAATGACCAACTGTGAGGTGCCCGGGAACGGAGCCTTATAATATGAGAAATGTAATAACCCACCCATAGGGTTGTGTGAAATGCATAGTTTCTTAGACCTTGAACGGATCATGCATGCCAATTCAAGCAATGATGGAATTTGTTCTTGTTGGGAGTAAACAAGTGCGGATTTTTACAAATGAAGCTCAAGGAAATGCGGACAAAAGAAAAGGCTAAGTATTATTTAGTCGCATTAGTTTTTGCGGGTGAATTTGACAAATGCGGATAAGCATTTGTGTATTCGCAAAGAACTAATCCGGGTGAACTCAAACAAATACTTATGCCTAGGTACAACAAATGCGGACAAGACTTGTACATGCGCAATAAGAAATGAGGATGTACAAAGAATAAATGCGGGTGAAGAACAACTTTTGAGGATACTGTTATTATGCACTTTGTACTTAGTATTCCAAGATTATATGCCAGGGTAGTTAAGTTATTGTACAGGTCATAGTATCTGACCTATAAGTAGATAAATTTTTCACCCTTCATGCAACTCTTACACAACTATTGTAACCCAGACACCCAAGAACACACAAAAACCCATATTGTAATATTAAATGCTTCTTATCAATATAAAATGAACACTATGAGTATCTATGATGGTTTTGATCATTAATTATTGTATTTACGCTACAATCATCATAGAAATCAATTCATATATTTGATCATTATTGATTGTCACCTAGTCACAATTAATAATAGCGAAAGTAGAAATTAGTAAGTTTCATTTTATTTCAAAGTATTGTTTGAAACTTAGTTTATAAACCTCTTAGCTTGCCGCACAAGGATACTTAAAATTGCATAATATGGGTTGTACTTTTCTAGAGGCCTTGTGTTTTCCATGGCTTCTATAACAACCACCGACAATAGACCACATCCCCCTCGATCATCATATAGGTATGAGAATGTGTTTTCTATTTGGTCCTAATCCCTATTTGCGTGGATTCCCCGCTCCTTGATGCATCCTATTAAGTATATTAGGATCCATACATACCCATCCCCCCATCAACATGTGGTATATTGTAGCAGTCTCATATTTACTAGTTTGATCATATCAGTATACTGTAAAGTAAAACTATCATAATAACTTACCTGAGTTATTAGTTTGGATTTCGTTTATGAGAGTATCTAGAATTTTACTCCTCTCAATTATCAAGATGTGCTAAGTTACGTGACCCAAACATATTGGGAAATGGATAATCATCAGTGAGGTTAGCTTAGGGTGACTAGTTATAGTTTAAGCATAGTTTATCTGGCTAAGCATAACCTAGGACCGTGTTACACACTGCATAACATAGTTATGAGCCCCAAACTATGTTCCCAAACCTAATTAAAATAACTAAATTGAACCTAAAACGTACCTAAAGTTGCTAGAGGCTACTTAATCATTAGGGGTTCATAAAATGCTTTAAATGACACTTTGTTAGTGAAAACCTTGAAGGTCCGAAGTGGCGGTCCGCCACCATGCTATTGTCACCTTATCTTTCCGCTACCACCTTATCGATCCTTACAGTCCCATATGTAATGTTTGATGATTTGCATAAAATAAATTTTGATGATGTTGAGATATCAGATATCAAGTATCATATCGCTACGATAGTTTACCGAACTATGATTTATAGGAAAAAGAAAACAGGAAGAAAAGCTTTGGGTATTGGATTAAACAACAATTTTGGGTTAGACAAGTATTCACTTAGATGTTATAACTGTCATAAGCGGGGAAAATTTGCTTTGAGTGCATAGAACCAAAAGTTACATTTTGTAGATGGTTAATGTTGAGATTGGATACAAGACAAAGATTTGTTCTCTGTTGGGAACAAAGCCCTAGTGTGTCAAACAAGTAGAGAATATAATTTGTTTAAATATATGTAGGTTTTAGAGATGAAGATCAATAATGTATTGTTTCCTGAAGTTGTTACTGGAAAGCCACATGATGAAAAGCTAGATTTGTTGGGTAAGTTTGTGCATGAGGAGCTTCTAGATGTATTTATGATAGGATCTGAAAGGTGCTAAAACTGATAAAGATAGTGACAAGATCAACAAGTTGTTTATTGTTGATGCGTGTGAAAGGTATATATATTTTGATAAAGGTTATCACACATATTTAGTTTTAAATGGTTATTACTAATACTAAGCTACATACACAAAAGGCAAGTGTACTTGTCGTGAGGTAATATAGTGTTGGTAAGAACCGAGTATCAATCCGTGGACACACTAAGCCTACTTAAGTTAAACAGTTTTAGGTTTTAGAAAATGATAAGTTAAACAAAATAACAATAAATAAAGATAGATAAAGATAGATTAAGACTTTTGATGATTCTTTCAGTGAAGTAAGGCTACAATCCTAATTTAGATTATACTTATGTAACTGTGATGAATTTATGGTGTGGTTAAAGATATTGATTAAAGTAAATATGTTAATGTTTATAAATGTGTGTGGGCACGATTTCTCATCTATCCGATCCGTAGTGACTAGGACTTGATAAGGATGAGACTTACTGAATAAGTTAAAGCAACTAGTATGCAGGTAAATCTCCTATAACCTTTTGATATACGATTTTTAAAAACATAATTTAATATTAAAAATAGAGTTGACCAGGTTCCTTTCTAACATACAATTAATTTTAGAAAATCATAACAATTACTGTAGATTTCTTAGACTAATAAAAAGGAACCTGCAAATGATCAGAAAGTTAAGGTGATATGATTTCTAATAAGCATTTCTAGTGCATTAGCCAAGAATTTATTACGAAGACCGGTTTCATGAATAAAAGTTAGTTCATGTGTTTTTCATCTTTGTATGACATTCATAACTACAAATCATAATGTTATAACTTCCCATTCAAATGTAGATTCTACCCATCAAAAGTTTTCCCAAGATTACCATAACATTAACATAATATAAATCACATGACTAGTTCATCACAAGTTACATAAAGTTTCACTAAATTAGGATAATAAATAAAGTTTAGCTCATAATGAGCTTGAACATAACAACAAAGATAGATAATAGTAATAAAATCATCGATAAATTAGAACAATCAAACTAGTGATTCACTATGGATGATGTTAAACGATCCCGAGCTTCTTAGAAGTTTTGAATGAACCTCCAAAACCTTGTAAGTACCTCCAAAGGCTGGGTTCCCGAGAGGAAACGCCAGCACTTGACCTTCCAAAAATCTACCTTCAAGTTGCAAATGAATCCTTATTTATAGGCTTTCTGGAATGTTTAAGCATGGCACCGTGCCTAAAAAGCACGACCCCGTGTTAGTACAATCACGGGGATGTGCTAATTTAAGCACGGGGGCGTGTTTTAGGCTGGTCATGGAGGCGTGCTTAAGGAGGCACAACCCTATGTTTCAATTTCGGAGCTTGTTTTCTTCAACTTTCTCTTTGTTTAAGCTCCTTTGGTTCATCTTGGTCTTTTTCAAGCCTAAAAACACAATATGAACGATTTAAATATCAAATCATCATTTTAAGTATCAAATCATCATTTTAAGTAAGAGTTTCTAAGATAATTGATATGCAATTGATGTGTTCTATATATATAATTTGGAGCACATCAAATATCCCCACACTTAAACTTTACTTGTCCTCAAGCAAAATCACTCAAAATATGAAATACACCAATTTTTTTATTACTTTCACCAATTTTATCAGAGTTAGGTCCCGGTTCACAATAAAATTTGTCACTAGTAGTGACATGTCATTTTTGTAATAAATATAAAAGTATTACAAGGAAATATAAACGTTTACAAACTATTTCTACAACATGTATTATATTAAATACTAAACGAGAGTAGGGTTCCTTCGTCAGTCCAGTCATATCCGTGAAGCTTTAACCATTTAGGGGTGCTTTTCCTGAAAACATTTAAAAATATTTTTATTAGCTTTCGCTAAGTAAGTACACCTTTTTATTTAAAAAACATATTTTTAATGGGATTTAACACCTAAAATCATTTTTATTTAAATCCTCATTGCTTCTTAAGAATTCAACACCTGAATTTTTTGTGGGTTTATTTTTAACCCTTGAGGATTATTAACTCCTCTTTTATATATATGGAGTTCAACACCCAAACCCCTTGGGATTTCAACACCCAAAATCCTTACATATATTTAACTCCCCTTTTTATATATGTGGAGTTCAACACCCGAACCCCTTGGAATTCCAACAACCGAAATCCTTACATATATTAACCCCTTTTTAAACTACCAATACACGTTCTTGGACCCGTAATCATATAAAGTATTTTTCCCATAATCATGTTTATCATAACAAATAAACATATATCACATGTATTTAAAAATGTTTCATCCTTACAAAATTCATACAAACTTATAATATATAAAACATATAACATGTAATATAGTTTAGTTACGGTCAGTGTACTTACTTTCTCAGAAGATAACTTGTTAGTTACTACAATCAACTCGTCTTTAGAACACCACAACTTCTATGTTTCTTGCTCCGATCTCACACTGAAAGAAAGACTATTGCATGTATTTGTTTGTTATCTTGTTCCTGATCACTTTCTTAGTAACTCACAATATATACTTTTTTTTTAAACCGACTTCACAAGTTTTCATGGTGAAGAAAATATTATAAAATAATAATAATTATTATTATATTATGTTTATTTCAAAATATCTACACACCACGTCACTCTGCAATCTTCAATGTTAAGACTTTATTATAATTACATTTTTGAACTCACACTTTGTTTTAACAACTCACCCTCTAGTTTTATTTTGAAATTGTAAATTATAAATAATAATAATAATAATAATAATAATAATAATAATAATAGTAATTATTATTATTATTATTATTATTATTGTTATTGTTATTATTATTATTATTATTATTATTATTATTATTATTATTATTATTTGACAACAACAATACTAGTATAAAAAACTCATAATTCAATAGTAATTTAACCCCAAACTTACTTATTTAATAATATTCGACATGCATTTCAAATATTATATTTTTATCCTCAAATTGGATGTTACAACTCTCCCAAACTTATTTAAATTTCGTCCTCAAAACCTATTTATTCCTTGAATAATTCGGGGTAATATTTTATCATTTCATCCTCGGCTTCCCATGTGGTATAAGAACCACGCCGATGTTTCCACTGTACTGTCACTCGATGTATTTTTTATTTCGTAGTTGCTTAACTTTACGATCATGAATCGCCACTGGCATTTCTATGTAGTTAAGCTTTTCATCAACTTCTATTTCATTCGACAGCACATATGTCATTTCATCAGCCAAACATTTTCGTAAATATGACACATGAAATATGTTATGGATTCTGTTTAATTCGTCAGATAATTCCAGACAATACGCAACTTCCCCACACGAGCAATAATTCTAAACGGGCCAAGAAAGCATGGACTTAGCTTGCCACGTTTACGAAAACGAATCACACCTTTCCATGGAGAGACTTTCAACATAACATAGTCTCCCACTTGAAATTCAATCAGGGGTCTTCGTTTATCAGCATACGACTTTTGTCGATCTTGGGCCGCCTTTAAATGCGCTCTGATTTGATCAATCTTTTCATTCGTCGCCTCCACCAGTTCTTTATTTGCAAGTTCCCTTTGACCGACCTCTCCCCAACATACAGGAGTACGACACTTTATACCATACAACAATTCGAACGGGGGCACTCCAATGCTTGAATGGTGACATTATTATAAGAGAACTCTGCTAAAGTAAAATATTTGTCCCAACTGCCACCAAAATCGATATTACATGCCCGCAACATATCTTTGAGAGTTTAATTTGTTCTCTCGCTTTGCCCATCTGTCTTTGGGTGATATGCGACACTGATTAATAATTTGGTGCCAATTCGTTCTTGAAATTTTCTCCAAAATCTTGAAGTGAAAGGTGTGTCTCTATCAGATACAATAGACAATGACACACCATGCCGTGACACCACCTCGTTAACATACACTTCTTCCATTTGTTAAGAAGAATAGTTTTCATGAATGGGTATAAAATGAGCACTTTTTGTCAAACGGGCGACAATTACCCATATCGTGTCATATCCTTTTGCAGTTTTTGGTAGTTTCGTTACCAGATCCATCGTAATATGCTCCCACTTCCATAATGGAATTTCTAATGGTTGTATTTGCCCGTATGGCTTCTGATGTTCATCCTTAACTTGTAAACAAGTCAAGAAATTTTCAACATATTTAGCAATATCTCTTTTCATTCCAGGCCACCAGTACTCTTTCTTCAAATCGTTATATATCTTGGTCGCACCTGGATGAATTGAATACTTTGATTTGTGCGCTTCATCAAGAATCATTGTTTTGACCTTACAAGTCCAAGGAATCCAAATTCATCCAAAACGAACTTTAATTCCTTTGTAATTTTCTTCAAAATATTGAACTTGACCAATAATTCTTTCCTGCCTCAAATTTTCTTCCTTCAGTGCCTCCACTTGCACATCTTTAATTTGATCAAACAAGTCGGAATTCATAATCAGTTATATGACTTTACTTTAATTGGAGTGTAACTCTCTTTTCGGCTTAGAGTATCAACTACCACATTAGCTTTACCCAGATGATAAAGTATTTCACAGTCATAATCATTAACCAGTTCTAACCATCGTCGTTGTCTCATATTCAATTCCTTCTGGTCAAAGAAATATTTTAGACTTTTATGATCAGTAGATAGTGCACCTCGTTCCATACAAATAATGTCTCTGGATCTTCAACGCAAATATGACCGCTGTCAGTTCAAGATCATGGGTTGGGTAATTTGCTTCATGTGACTTCAATTGCCATGAAGCATAAGGTATTACCTTTCCTCTTTGCATAAGCACACAACCTAATCCAACACGTGAGGCATCAGAATAAACAACAAAATCTTCTGTTCCTTCCGGTAATGCCAAGACAGGAGCGTTAGTTAACTTTTCTTTCAAAAGTTGAAACGCATTTTCTTGTTCCAGGTTCCATTCAATTTTTGAATTCTTTCGAGTTAGCTTTGTCAATGGGGAAGCTATCTTCGAGAAATCCTGAATAAAACGTCGATAATAGCCGGCTAAACCAAGAAAGCTTTCGACTTCAGTTGGGGTCTTAGGAGGTAGCTATTTCATAATAGTCTCTATTTTGGAGGGATCCACCAAAATACCATCCGCATTCACGACATGACCTAAGAATTGGACTTCTCGAAGCTAGAATGCACATTTAGAAAATTTTGCATATAACTTTTGTTTTCTTAACACATTGAGAACCTCACAAAGATGTTGAGCATGATCTTCTACGATTCATGAATAGATAAGAATATCATCAATAAAGATGATGACAGAACGATCAAGCATAGGTTTGCATACTCGATTCATGAGGTCCATGAAAACCGTTGGAGCATTCGTTAGACCAAATGGCATCACAATGAATTCATAGTGCCCATAAAGAGTATGAAAAGTTGTCTTAGGTACATCTTCTTCTCGTACCTTAACTTGATGATAACCTGACCTTAAATCGATCTTTGAACCAATTAGTGCCTTGTATTTGGTCAAAAAGATCATCAATTCTAGGCAAAGGGTACTTATTCTTGATGGTCAGCTTATTTAATTCACGGTAATCGATGCACATTCGTATGCTACCGTCCTTCTTTTTAACGAACAAGACAGGTGCGCCCCAAGGTGAAACACTTAGGCAAATAAAACCTTTATCCAACAGATCTTGGAGTTGACACATCAACTCTTTCATCTTGTTTGGTGCAAATCGATATGGCGATTTAGCCACAGGTTTAGCTTAAGGAACTAAATCAGTTTTAAATTCGATTTCCCTTGTTGGCAGAACATCGGGAAGCTCATCAGGGAAAACGTCTAGGAATTCTTTAACTATAGGGACTTCATCAAGTTTCTTTTCTTTCATTTCTTTATCAGCCATGTAGGCTAGAAACGCTTGATGTCCATATCTTGTAATTCTTGGCTTTTGCCATTGAGTATACAATTATGTTGCTCTTTCTTTCTCTATAGATACATATTTGTTTTCCCATTAGCGACATAAATTGAACAATCTTTCGATTGCAAACTATCGACGCGTGATGCTGGGACAACCAATCCATCCTAATAATTACATCAAATTCCTGTAAATTTATTAGAATTAAGCCGATATCCTATTCCTCTCCTTGAATATTTACTTTACAGTTTTGACATATTTCAGATACGGTAAAACTTTTATCTCTAGCAATGTTAACTTCTAATACATGTACCAATTTACTTTTAACAAAAGGACTATGGCTAGAAAACTTTATAGATACAAAGGATTTACTAGCTCTAGAATCAAATAAAACAAATGCAGGGAGGGAGTTTAGTAGAAAGGTAGCTGTGACGACATCAGGTTCAACCTTTGCTTCTTCAGCAGTAATTTGGAAAGCCCTGCCTCGTGGTTTTGGAGCTTCCAACTGTTTCACATTCTCTACAGCCCTCAATCCTTCCACAGGCTTGGCAACCCTTGTTTTCAACTCTGGACAATCATTTCTCATATGACCAGGCTTATAGCAGTTATAACCTAAGCTTACAAGGCTGGTACACTATGGTGCGGTATGCCCTGGTTTCCCACATTTATAATAAATTGGGTTCTTATAATGACATTCTCCAAGATGTCTCTTCCTACAAAACTGACAATTACCAGACTCCTGGATTGAGCCTGAACTCTTTACATGCTTTATAAATTTTACTTTCTTTGTAGGAATTGCAAGAACCATAACATCAGCCTTTCTCTTCCCTTCTTCTTCTTTTTGTCTCTTCAGTTCCATTTCATGTTCACGAGCCCAATTAAGAAGCTCCTCAAGATTTCAATATTTTGATGGATAAATAAATTCTCTAATTTCTGTCTTAAGGATAAGATGGAACCACGTCATCCACATTTCTTCAGAAGTGAAAAGCGAAGGACAAAACTTTGCTTTATCATAGAAAATTCCAAAGATTTCATCCATCGTCTTGTTGCCTTGATGCATATGAAGAAGTTCTTCAGTGATACGATCTATTGTAACACGAGGACTAAAATGTTTTAGGAAGATTGGTTTGAATTATTCCCAAGACATACTTCTAATTCTTTCTCTCCCCTTCTCATTCTTTACCATATCCCACTAGTCTTTAGCTCTTTCACAGAACTGGTTCATTGCGAACATCATTTCATCACACGAAAATAGTTTCCATGGCTGTTATCCACCTTTGGCTCACCAAAGGGTCAATGTCACCTTTAAACTGTAACAGTTTACATGCCATGAAGTCTGTATACATGCAATAACGTTTTTCAACTTCAACTATTAGTGATGCTCCCATATCATTGGTAGGTTTTTCTACGCTCACTTCATTCCTTTCAATTTTTCTTCTAGCATAATTCTAATAGAATTTTGCATTTTAGCTAAAAGAAATGAGATATTGGCTTCAAATGCCTTACCTATTTCAATGGCAATTTGTCAACGAATATCCTCAGGTACAAACGTTGTATTATTATCAAAACGAGGTGAATACACTGATCTTTCTAAAGCATCATCAACATGCTTTTCAATGTTACGACTTCCTTCACCTTGTATAGCATTCTCCCCTCTTTCATCCGCCATATCTCTAAACAAATTATTTATTTCACGTTATTTTTATTCTACCGAATTTTCATTCATAAGCACGTATTCAAGGCCTTAATACTTCTTATGCTATTGTCAATACTAATAATTTA
Organism: Flaveria brownii; assembly: GCA_018326445.1. Classification (NCBI taxonomy): domain Eukaryota; kingdom Viridiplantae; phylum Streptophyta; class Magnoliopsida; order Asterales; family Asteraceae; genus Flaveria; species Flaveria brownii. Next base: position 10,995 of record BJCN01307294.1, read on the forward strand.
TCTAAGGCCAGGAAGTACTATATATGTATTTATAGCATACTACACATACACGTATCATTTTATACGTATATATTCCCCATCCACACACTTACTTTTCGATGTTTTTAATACAATATGATCATTGAAAACTCACAATGATACGATATATTATCCTCATACTTGCCAAGTATGAAAACAATATATTATATTCATTATAATTTTTCCAACTATCATATGGTACCTCAAACATATAAATTTCAGTGTAAACATATTTTCTCATATGTTTTCAGTTTTCACCCATACAAAATTCTTGTTTATTTGCTTCCATGGATCGTTTCTGGACTGAACCCTCTCGTTTTAATATAAGTAGCACTTATGGTTCGAGTCTACGTGTTATTTAAATATACTTAAATGTCTCAAACCGTGCTCTCATACCAACTTGAAACACACCAATTTTTTTATTACTTTCACTAATTATATCATAGTTAAGTCCCAGTTCATAATAAAATTTGTCACTCGTAGTGACATGTCATTTTTGTAATAAATATAAAAGTATTACAAGGAAACATAAACGTTTACAACCTTTTTCTATAACATATATTATATTAAATACTAAACGCCACTAGGGTTCCTTCGTCAGTCCAGTCATATCCGTGAAGCTTTAACCATTTAAGGGTGTTTTTCCTGAAAACATTTAAATTTTTTTTATTATCCTTTGTTAAGTAAGTACACCTTTTTATTTCAAAAACATATTTTCTTTTATTGGGATTTAACACCAAAAATCATTTGTATTTAAATCCTCATTGCTTTTTAGGAATTCAACACCCGAATTCCTTGTGGGTTTATTTTTAAACCTTCAGGATTATTAACTCCTCTTTTTATATATGTGGAGTTCAACACCCGAACCCCTTGAGATTTCAACACCCGAAATCTTTACATATATTTAACTCCCCTTTTTATATATACGGAGTTCAACACCTAAACCCCTTATGATTTTAACATCTGAAATCCTTACATATATTAACCCCCTTTTTAAACTATCAATGCACGTACTTGGACCCGTAATCATATAAATCATTTTTCTCATAATCATGTTTATCATAACAAATAGACATATATAACATGTATTTAAACATGTTTCATCTCTACACAATTCATACAAACTCATAATAAATAAAATATATAACATGTAATATAGTTTAGTTACGGTCAGCGTACTTACTTTCTCAGAAGATAACTTGTTAGTTATTATAATCAACTCGTCTTTAGAACACCACAACTTCTATGTTTCTTGCTCTGATCTCACACTAAAAGAAAGACTATTGCATGTATTTTTTTTGTTATCTTTGTTCCTGATCACTTTCTTAGTAACTCACAATATATACTTTTCTTTTTGTTTAACGGACTTCACAAGTCTTCATGGTGAAGAAATTTTTTTAAAATAATAATAATTATTA
>BJCN01307334.1:802-16207 GCA_018326445.1 Flaveria brownii
GCATGACACACTCAGTCGCACGGCTCAGTCGTATGGAAGACCCAGTCGCCTGAACAGTATGTTCGCGACTGCTGAATGTGCAGAGCAGCGTCCAGCTGCTCCGAGCACGAGTTTTACACCCCAAGAACTTCCAGAAACGCTCATCTAACATGTCTAAGTAAGAAACGCACACTGGAACGCAACACACAAGCCCACACGACCTCATGTGCTCGGATGAACCCAAACACACGAAACCCTAGAAAATGCAGTAGTGAAATCGAGCAATAAACGGGTCAAACAAGGTTATCTACCTGCTAGAAGTGAGTATTCGCGATGATAACCAAGATTTGACTGTGAAAACGCGAGAAAACGAGCGGTTTTGATGCTAGATTGGTGTAGAAATGAAGGAGGAGTAGAATAGCGATGAAGAAGAAGAAGATGTGAAGAATGGTTGGGAATGGGTTTTTTATACCCATCCCAAGTTTGCGAATTGACAGGTTTAGTCCCTGCACTTAGCCCCCGAATCGCCAAACTTGTTTCGGTTGAAAACGACGTAAATACGCACGTTATACTAATTACCAGGATGTGTTTAATATTGTTTATATTATATAACATAATATAATTAATGGTGTCGGTTATGATATTCGTGAGCGTTTTGGGTGAAATGATCGCAAATATTGATAACAACAATGAAACGGAAAACAAATCAGGCATGATGTCCTCACGAATAATCTATGAAGATGAAAAATGAATGCTCTAAGATAGTTAACGAGATTTCATGTTAGATGACAGACCTTGAAGTGACGGATGTCACAGTAAGAGGTCACATGGAGGTCAAACCGTGACGTTTTGATTCAAAAAAATATTTCAAAAGGTCACGGTTTGACCAAACCGTGACCAAACCGTGACCTTTTGATCCGGTTTCTCCCCAAAGTGTCACGGTTTGGCCAAACCGTGACCTTTTGATCCGGTTTATCCCTAAAAACCCCTGCGGTGTCCCCAGCAGGACCTTAAACCAACACGATGAACAGTGACTTTGGGATTTTGAGCTGCTCAATTGAATGGGTGTTTGACAGCTAGCTTAGGCCACCGGTTACCCACACGTGTACGCCTTACCCATACGTGTACACATTACCCTTTGATTTCATGAAGAAAACTCTCTTTGCTAATCCCTTTGTAGTGGTCAAAAAGCATCACCATCCTCTGTGTTCAGTGTTTCTTTGCGAGCTTGATCATTAATATTCAAACCCATCATCATCTTCATCTACATGTTTGAGCAGGTATTATCATCACCCACTTCTTACGATCATTAATGAACAGTGACTTTGGGATTTTGAGCCGCTCAATTGAATGGGTGTTTGACAGCTAGCTTGGGCCACCGGTTACCCACACGTGTACGCCTTACCCACACGTGTACACCTTACCCTTTGATTTCATGAAGAAAACTCTCTTTGCTAATCCCTTTGTAGTGGTCACAAAGCATCACCATCCTCTATGTTCAGTGTTTCTTTGCGAGCTTGATCATTAATATTCAAACCCATCATCATCTTCATCTACATGTTTGAGCAGGTATTATCATCACCCACTTCTTACGATCATCATATATGTTTATTTTTGAGTTGTAATCGGCTAGCACAAACCCTAATTCATAAATCTTTGCAGGCATCTTAAGTGTTTAGCCGACAAATGCACTGCTGGTGTTTCGTTTTCATCCATCAGGTGCCTATTGCAGGTGTTTGCGCTTTCTCTGATGGAGTTTTTTCTCTGTTTTGTTCTCAGGTTCAGTGAGTCGAAGTCGGTAGTTGAAAATATACATAGAAATTTTCAACTTGAAATTGGTAAGCATGCAGTAGCGACCGTAGTGTGGTTGGTGAATCGTACGTAGATCCTTTTATTATCGCAAAGCTTCTTCAAATCGTAAGTAGATCCTATGTATATTTTACGATTCATCCGATTCTTTCAATAGGCCAGTTTCTTTAATTTCCTCAGATTAGGTGTTCTTTTCTTTTCTTTTGTTTTGTGATTTTGTTATACATGAAACAGTGAATGGTTTAGTCTCAGCAAACAAAAACCCAATATATCAAACCATTCACGACAGCTGAAGATATCGATGATTTCACGAAAAGGATAAAAACCCTACTTCCGGCAAAGAGGAGAAATGAACTCTTATAGTTGTGGTTTTTGCTCTTGGAATTATGGATATCAAAGCTCCAACATTGAATTTATTTACATACTTTGATTTGATATTCATTTGTATCTAATCATTCAATGATGTTGAAGGAGGCAATGTGAAGTTTGATCGATCGATCATTTTTCATGTTATATGTAGTTTAGTATGTGGATGTTAGATTGGGAATTCATAGGAGTATGTGTGATTTGTAAATTCTATACAAGTTTGAAATAACAATTTTGTTAAAGAATCTTTCATTAGTTGTAACAGGACTTGAGGTGTAAAATGTATAGGGCTTAAATTCTAGGCACTCTTCATCAAGTGTGCACAAGTTTGGACATCTATGTGTATAAGTTTATTATGTGTTTAAAATTTATTTAAAAAGAATTCAAGAATATTCATAACCATCATACCTGCCGTTTTGTAGAAACCTTAAAAGGACAATATACATTGTGAACAACATATATTTTTCAACTACAGGCTAAGTAATATAAAATTATTTTTCTCTTGAATAAAAATCATGGCTAGATACAATAGTAAGGGACTCGAACTACTTAACTTTCATATTTTAATATGCTTTTGTTTGTTTTAGTTTTTTTAAAAGTATCATTCCGTTCTAACTTGTATCATGTAATGTATGTGTAACATCTCTTTTCATGTAGATTTTTTGTAAATGAGTTTTATCACGAAGGCTAGCAACAGTTTTTATGGTATGTCTAGGATACGCCTCACTGCTATTCTGTAAACACTGAGGCACGGAGATACCAAACCCTAATGCTACTTATTCTTTTTTGCTTATACAATTTGCTTCTAATGATTATGTTCCAGATTCAGATTAATGTCCATAACTAACTTGAAGAAAAAATAAAGATATGACAATCTGCAGCGGATATATGATTTGAATTGTAAGCCTGCAATTTTTTATACTAATGTCAAGTGAATGCATGAAGTTATTATCCTCGCTGGCTTCTTTCTAAATATACACGTATTCTGACACTTTCAAACAGTATTGTTGCTTTATTGCATGCCTACGTGGTTTCTTTGATTATGTACAATTGGTTTGTGTATGGTTTCACTTTTTAGGCATATGTTTTAGTAGTAGTACCTGATGTTTTTATCTACGGGTTTACTTTAGGGCCTCTACTTGTTTGTTAGATTACTAAATCTGTCATTTTGTTGTTTGGAGTTTGTATTTACAAGCATCTTATTTATTAATATGTTTTGATATGTAAAAGTAATCTTAATCGGGTTTCATTGGTTTTTAGTTTTATTTTGCCCCGTCGCGAAGCGCGGGGAGTTTAAACCCTAGTTTTATAAAAGTTTAACAGTTTAAGTAGTTACAAGTTTTAAAACATATCTTACAAACCTTTAAAACTAAATGTGTAATTAATTCCAATAAGTTTAAGTAGTCACATTTATTTATTATTTTCATCAAAAAAAAATTTTTTTATCTTTTTTTATCTTTTTTTTTACATCCGGCTCCCCAAGATTTTAAGAAATTGTTATTTTCATCAAACAATAACTCCATTAATTTAAATTGTTAAACATGTAAATTGACAAAGTTATCCTTTAAACTACAAAATCAATTTTTCAATTACATAATCATAATCGAGTAAAACTGAATCAAGATATAAGGAAGATGACTAGAGGCGGTGGTCTCTATTATACAACATGTTTGCTATAGGTTCCCGAACATTCACCATTACTAACCACATGTCACAAATTACACACAAAAGATGCAATCATATGTACAAGTCTTGTAAGAACATGAGGTTTTCTAACATGACATGTTTACAACACCTACAAGGTTGATCATACATCAAACTATAAGAAATACACATAATTATTGAAAGAATAATCAAATTTCATCATGACATCAATATAAACAACATCAAAAATCATGTACAAGTGGTTAAATCATGCTAAATACGTTTAATCTAATCCAAGTGATAATATGAATTTTGCTCATAAGGCTTAAAAAATACACCAAAACTCAAAAACTTGAAAAAACTCATAGTAAATCTAAACAAATTTAAAGTAATAGTGGAAATGGGATTGATGATATTAGATTCTCCTTAAAAGTGTGATATCTTTAATATTTGTCTTTAAATCTCCTAAAAAGGTATCAAAAAATACCCAAATCAACTAGGAGTTTGAGGGATGCTAGGGTTTTAAAAAAATAAAAGTTATGCTAGAAATGAGATGCATTGAGGTTATAAACTTCTTTTAGTCAGAATATGACCATATCATAAACAATATGACCATACTCACCTTTAGAAATAAGCTGCTTGAAGTTTGATAGCTGATATTTGATAGCTGATATGAGCTCCGATATAGTCATATCAGTTTTGATATAGTCATATCACAAAATATTTTTCCTCTTGCACTTCTTTGAATCTTAAGTTTTTCACAAAAATCATTAAGGCTCCACCGAAAACTACAAAATTCAAATAAAATACAAATAAGTATCTATAAAAGAACTGTGTAATTAAAAATGACTTAAAATGTTAAAAAAATTATATATATACTTCAAAAAGAAACTAAATGAATAGTTGAGTTTTTATTATTTGTATTTTAACCACATATTTTATGGGTTTTTCATTTTGGTCCTCCATACCCACCTTCTATATACATGCATAAAAGGGGGAATTATTTGGATAGAAGAATAATGTAACCGATAGTGCTGGTGGTGGTGGACAGGCGTCGTATCCTCGCATCCCACGTGTCATCTTTCCTTGACAGTGGTCCTCCAAGTGGACCTATGATCAACGGATTAGAGTTGTTCTGGATAAAAAAAAGGTTGTGACCGATGGTGCCGGTGGTGGTGGAGGCAATGGCTAATCACTGTTTCCTCACCACCCGAGGGGACCTACAATCAACGGATTGGAGTTATTATGGACATACGTTGTCTCTTTAAAGAAACATTAAAAACATTCAGCATGACGTCCATTTCGGTACAAATGCGTGACATAACAGCGGGGCCAACGCCCACAGGGGAAAAATACTAGTGTGTATGTGTATATATATATATTAAACACATATAATTATTACTTTTTAATAAGTTGATATTGTTTCACGACACCACTTATTTACCTTACAAACCAAACATAATGAAAACCGGTCTTGTGACTAAAGATCTGTCAGATTGTATCATCTTTATTGATAAAATACAACCAATCCATATTAATATCCGTGTTTGTATGTGCTTAGATGAGCTTTAAAATTATTCTATAAACTTGTCTAACTGTACATTAAATATAACTACTAATAGACATAGACTCTAATGTTACTAGAGTATTTTTGCATAAATTGGGAATTTAGGCGCATTCATGGATTAAAAAAAGGACACACGAGTTAGCGTGCATGTACTATTATGTTGTTTTGCAAATCCTCACAGCAAACATAATTTATTAGTGAAATGATTATAAATGTATATAATATTCTAAACAAATTTTTGTGAATTTCTTTATAAATAATATTCGCATATGATGCCTTTTGTTCGAGAGTTTAACGAAAGAAACATAATTTATATATTCATGACATGTCTTAAAATATTGAAATAATAATAAGTGATCGTATTTAAACATATTACAAGTAACAAACTGACAGATGACAGCCTATTAGCTAAAGAAATTAAACATTATCCATTAAAATCCACATAATGAGGGGAAATTTTTATTTTAAATTATGATTTAAATACGCCAAATTGCCACCGGAATAAAACGGAATAATTTTATATATTTTCTCTAGTAAAATATAGAAATGAACATGACTTGTTATGGCCTTGTTTACCACAAGAATGTTTTATTTAAAGACATTCGATTTAAGATATAATAAAGAGTCAAAAACTGAAGATAAGTTGTGTATAATTTAACAACAATTCTTTCTAAGATTTTTACACTTTAATCATAACATAAAACAATGTTTTGAATACTAGGGTAATTTGGGAATCACGTGCATGTTCAGATTTTTATTAAATATATAATGAAAATTACAATTAATAGTGGCTAAACTTGTTTACTAAAATAGTTGTTACCTTTTTTTAAAATTAACTTGACGGATATATAACTTTTTATAATATGAAAAATCAAATGTAATTGGTCGCGTGTAACTTGATACAAAACTTGACAAGATTCGTATCCTTTCAGGTAGAAAAACACTTTGTGTTCATAAGGCCGTCGTCTGACTTTTCTATTAATTTGTATTTATTGTCGTTAATGACATTCCTATTCATTTTATATATTTTATTAGAAGAAAAATAATCATAATCAGAAGTATTCATTTTCCCAATTAAACTAAAAAAGCTCAAAATTAGAACCAGATTGAATTAGCTACCATTTTTAATTTGATTTTTTAGCAAACCAATTCAATTGATTTCAAATATTTAGTTCTTACCATATTTCCTTACTACTTAAAATCCCGTAGATTTGTTTTATGATGTCTAAAAAAGAGTGTATTTTAAGCATGTTTTAAATTGAAAAATAAAGAGTATGTTTGGTTCATACTCTTTTTAATCAATTCTAACAAATCAAATTCACTCGAATTTAAATCTATTTTAAATTGAAATCTAGCTTTGAAATTTCGAAGTTAAATAACCAAACCAACAAACTTAGAATAACAAAAATTCAATTCGATAAACACTTAAACACCCCTACATTTGATCATGATTTTCTATCAACTCATCCCGGATATTTGTCCAAAGATTTTTTTAACATGGATATTTTTTCAATCAGTTGATACAAAACGACGTTAATGACACGTGATTAGCGTGCTCACAAGACCCACAAATTTTGGATAGACTCTATGTTTCTACACTTGTATATAAAAATAAAATTTAGTTTTTGCATTTAACACGCTGATTCTCTGTTTTAAGCCACACATACATGACACAACCATTTAAGATTTCCCTCCCTCACACTCACCACCCAATTTCTGTATTTCATCTTCTCCCCTTCATCTCAATCTTGATGCAATTTCTCCAAATTTAAATCAACCCTAATAATTTTGTCATTTTCACACAAATCCCACCAAAAGCACTTCTTTATTTTACTTAAAAAGTCTGATTTTTATATTGTTTACAACTTTTCTTGCTGCTGTTTTACAGACCCATCTTCTTGTTTCTTCACTGCTTGATTTACACCCAATAGCCGATCGGTAATCTGGACACATAGTTTAGTTTTTTCCGAGATTGATCATCCCTAAAAATCCCTCTAGTTTTCATCAAGATTCTATCAGTGATATTTGATTTCATTTTGAGTATAAGTAGGCTTTTGGGGCTTGTTTTGTGGTGTAGATTGGAGTAATAGTTGAGATTTGGTCATGGATTTGAAACTATTTGATTCTAAATCAGTTTTTGTGTCAAATTTGATTGGTCCAAATGGTTCTTTCTCATCCTCCAACTACAAGGCTGGTGCTTTTAAGGTTTCCCCATTCATATGCTCTTACAAAGGTATCATTTTGCAACAATATTTGTCATTCTTGTTGGTACTGTATATAATTAATCAGCTCAGCTATTTATTGTTCTTGATTGATAATACAAGTGTAGCAACCTTTGAACAAAAAGGGTCAATCAGTTTCTTAAAATTTGAAAGATTGTGAACAGTTTTAGCATTTTACCTAATTAATGTGATGGAGAATTGAATTGGGGATTGATTATTGGAATACTTTCAACTGTTTTATAGGTGCTTCTCAAGGTGCTATTAGTTTAGTTGGGCAAGAGAAATATGAGGTGGGAACTTGTTCATATAGATATGATGGATCAAGCACAAGCCCTGGTTTGTTTACGGAAAAGAGAGTTCTTGATGCATTTGATGATGAGTATGGTGGTGTTGTAGTAAATCCTGAGAAACTACCATTTGAGCCTAACGTTTTTGCGCCTATCCTTCGGTCGTCTCTTTCGATTTGGAAGACAGAGGTGAAGTGCATTCATATAGTGATACTCTATTGCTGTTAGAACTTATCCCCAAGATACCCTTTTGTTCTAGGCAATTACAACATGTTTCTTGATTCTCATTGCAGGGTAAGAAAGGAGTTTGGCTAAAGTTGCCTGTAGACAAATGTGATCTTGTTCCTATAGCAGTGAAGGTAAAGTTTCTGCCTTTCTAATGATAAAGAACATGCTCCTTTTGGGCTTTGTTGCTTTGATGTTCTTAGATTGTGATTTTCATTTTTTTATTTTTAAATTTGAACGCCTTTACCCGAGCGCACAGTACTAGTGCAAAGAAAATTCGTATTAAGCGATCAACATATGATGAAATATTTTGAGTGGATAGTGTTGTCATGTTTGTTATAGGAAGGGTTTCAGTACCATCACGCGGAAACGGGATATGTTATGATGACATATTGGATTCCTAATGAACCATGCATGCTACCTGCCAATGCTTCACATCAAGTGGGAGTTGGAGGTTTTGTGATGAATGACAAGAATGAGGTATGTATATACATGTAATTTGACATGTTACTCATGAATCTGTACAAGTTCTGTAAGAAAATGTTGGGTGTAGGTTCTTGTGGTTCAAGAGAAACATTGTGCACCCGAGCTTGCTGGGCTTTGGAAATTACCAACTGGCTTCATTCTTGAGGTATGCATTGTTATAGTTAATCTGACTCTTTCTATACAACACACAACATTTTTTTAAATATTCGGTTTGGGTGTTAACCAGTCTGAGGAGATTTTCACTGGAGCTGTAAGAGAAGTGAAAGAGGAAACCGGGGTAAGAATCCATGAACAAAATGATTTATGACAGTATCAGCTACTCTTAGCTGCTGAATCAAAATCTAACCTTTTCTAATTCTTATTCTTGTTTCAGATTGATACCGAATTCTTGGAAGTTATAGCTTTTAGGTATGCTTAATATATAAAGTGATGGAGTTGAACACAGAGTTCTGTATATAATTTTATAAATGTTGCAGGCACGCGCATAATGTGGCTTTTGAAAAATCAGATCTGTTCTTCATCTGCATGCTGAGACCACTTTCAAGTGAGATCAAGACCGATGATCTTGAAGTTCAAGCAGCCAAGGTAAAAATGCGTGTATTTTGTCTACAAACTAAATATCTGCACAAACAGACACAAGAATCAAATATCTAGTCTATTTTTGTTATGTAGTGGATGGCGTTGACTGAGTTTGTTGAACAACCGTTAATCAAAGGAGACCACATGTTCAAGAAGATCATAGACATGTGCATAGCTAGGATCGGGAAGCGCTACTGTGGATTATCTGTTCATAAAGTCATCTCCAAGTTCGACAATAGAATGTCTTCCTTGTATTACAATGTTGTCGATGATCAAAGGTTTGGTGGTTGTTCCCATGATCCTTGCTCACCTTGATCCTAATTTTACAGTTGTATCTATATGTGTATACATGCTAGAAAGAGGTTTGTGACATGACATGTATATTCATCCATAAATGTATAGATGGTTATTACATTTATGTATATATTTATGTCTATATCCTTTGTAGATTGATTTTCTCTCATTCATTGAAGGCCTAAATATCTTTGTAGGAAAATGTCACAAGGGTCAAAATCATGTGAAATCAATTTTTAGGTTCATGTGATTGTTTTTCAATGACCCATCCTTATCATATGTAACAAAACAGATATTTCAAATAAAAAAGAAGATAACAATCTGAAAATAAATTAAGAAGACAAAAGTGTATTAAAGGACACCTAGGGTTAATGTACATATTGGTCTTCAATGTTTACTTCTTTATGTAATCTTTTGAAAACTACCTAACCTGAAAACCTATTTCTAATTGATGCGATCTTGATTTTTGTTAAATCCGCTTTATGTGTGTTGGTGTCAATTGTGTTCGATTGATATGATCTATTAACTCTAATCTTGGGACACTTAAAACCATCCAGCCCATATACGACTTGCACAACCTGTTTATTTAAATGGGATAAATGAGTTGACGAGTTATAATCTAAGTTCTAAACAAATGGGTTGAAAGGTTGTAACAGCTATGTATGAGTTGATGGTATGAACATATAAATATACGTTTCATATTTCTAAATGTAAATGGATTGACATGTCAATAATTTGATGCAATTTTATCTCAACTACAAGTCTACAACCCAAACAAACCACTTTTACCAACCGAGTTAGATGGGTCAACCCAACCAAAAGATGGATTTAAATGAGTCAACTCAAACAAAAGATGTTTATTATTCTTGTTAGACTAACAGGCCAACCCAAAACCAGTTTCATGTTGTGCCTCCGGGTCGTGTTCAGAATTGATGCCTCTAAGTAATTGTAATGTGGATTTTTCCAAATATTAACAAGTTATTAATTTAGTATATTTATTTTGTATATCTGAAAAAACATATTTAAAAAGTGCATCCATGAGGAAAAAACTAAAACTTCTATACACGGGGGTAAAAAAAAAACAATCAAATATATAAGTTTTAAGTTTCCAAATGATATTCAAGAAGAACCCCAACTTCCAAATATTCAAGAAGTAGCCCAACTGTCAGGTTGCAAACTTACATATACACATAGGATACGGTAGTCACTATAAGGTATCATTAAAAAAAAACAAATCATTCTATTGTTTTTCATTTACATTTGAGCAAGAATATGTACACAAACCAGTATATTTTTTTACTCAGTAAAGATGGATGTTTATGCTGACATCACCTCTTATCTCATGAGTGGTTCTTGTGCTCTCCCTGGTTACAAGGCCAAGGATATTTCACATCTTTTTGTCGCTGCTGCTGCTGAACAACAAGCTGGAAAACTTTGCCAAAGCAGCAACTGGAACCCGACAAACCATATTCATGCCTGACCAGATTTGACCACCACCATGGCTTTCATCATCATCATCATCATATCCATTAAGATCAGCTTTGGTTATCACAACTACAGAACCATCATCAAATGTGAACACATCTGTTGTTGCTGCTGCTGCATATGGGAAGAACCTGCAAATCGTGCTAAAACTTTGGCTATTGACACCTGACAAAAATTTGCTTGAGAATTGTGCTTTCTTCACTTTCAGATGGTAATATTCCTCCACTGCCTGCACGTACACATACATTTATTCTTTCCAATCACATGAAAATTTCAATCCTTAGTTTTCCGGTCGAACTTACCTAAGTGCATGTATTTTATCACAGCTAAATTGACTTGGGTTTGTCTATTATTGGAGGTATTTTTAAAATTTTTCTTAAGGCATATTTTTAATTATGACAAACTACACGTTTTATTGTCATTTACTACCATTAGAGTAATGCAATATAATATAAACTCATGATGATCTTTAATAATTTAAAAGTTTTGAAAAAAACAGTGAAAGTTGCAAAAGTAGAATAATAAAAACCAACTGTTTATACAGCTTTTACCCTATTACAAAAATAATAGCAATTATGTTTCATATACCTGGCGCTGAGCAGATGCCAATAGAACCCTTGGCCGGATTGACCTCACATACGCATAGGCAGCATCAGGTGACATATGCCTATGTTGTATCTATGTAGAAACAAACAACTTAAGTGAATGAGAAACACTAAAACACACACATAAGCACAAAAATCAACAAATACTCACCAGATAACATATTACAATGGTTGTGCTGCGTCCACGGCCAGCTTTACAATGAACATATGTAGCCTGCTTCAGAAGCGTTTTCCCTTCAAGGTTAAAAAATAGTTACAACTATATCCTAGACATCATTATCAACCAAAAAGGCAAAAATGATACATAAAAACTATACCTAGTCATCATTTTATCAACAAAAAAGTCAAAACTGACAATTAATACATCTTTTTCTGAACCATGAACTCACAACCCATTGAACCTGCTCCTAAATCAATACCATTTCAAGAATGAGACTTGAACCCTCAACCGCTTAGGAGGGATCCATTCCAACACCTAGGTACCATCAGGCTACGTGCCCTTTGGTGATTGAGAATTTATATAGTATCAGTCACCTCAAACTGTGTGCTACTTTGGCTTCAACAAGAAAGAGAAGCATCAAGTGATGCAAGTATGCAACAGATCCCATAGTTTCAAGCAAGAAAACACGGGTTGGATTCATATATAAAATACTGCCGCTCAAGCAGATATAAAAAAAAAAAGGGCGTACCTGGTGCTGCAAAGAGCTCCCGCGTTTTCGCAGGGTCCAGGGAGGGTCCGTCCCATTTAAGGGAAGATGTACGCGGTCTTTCCCCCACATTTTGTGGGGAGGCCGTTTCCACGGATCGAACCTGAGACCTTCGGTCCCTTAGGAACAGCTTTTACCGCTCAAGCAGATATGTACATGTTTATTCTCTATGTAATTAAACGCAAGCTCAAAAGTAAAAAGAAATATGCAACTTAAAGACGAATTATATTTACCATGGATGAAATTTACAGCTTCACATATGTCATCAATTGATGGAGCAAACAGGTAGTCCCTTGTTGGAAGCACTAAATGATCAATACCATGAGCCTATGCAAAACAAACAGCAGTAGTTACAATTGAGGAGCTAGATAAGACAACTTATCACTTACATCCATGTATAGGTGCATTCATGTGCATATCCTCAACATGTATGGTATACATGCATGCATAGGAAAGAATTAAGAGATTACTCTGTATAAAGATGCAGGGACCAAAGTCTCATATGGCTCGTTGAGGGTAATAACTCCACCAACACCAAGGTCCTTAAGGCGCTTAACGTCTGTAGGAAACGGAACAGCACCTAGCAGAAGAAACTGAATACACCAATATTACATACAACATAAAATACCAGGAAGTATAACACAGATCAAAACATTTACAAGAAACAATCAAAACATGATGTCAATCAAAAACAGACGATGGCGAAGCGCACTGATCCATAACATGCTGGTTTTACACTGCCATTATGATTATAAGCACATTAAAGATAACTGCAGTTAAATTGTAACACAAATAACAGAATCGAATAATACCTCTTCAATCTGATCCCACCATCGAAACTCAGCCTGAAACTTGTTTCTAACAACATTGTACAGAAGCGTAGGGTAGAACAATGCACGAGCACCTGCTCCTATCAGAACCCTTTTAGAATCATACAACCCACCACTCGCCACCGCCGACGGAATCTCCTCCGCTCTCCCACCGGACGACTCATCAACACAATTTAAGTTCTCAATATACATAATTAAACCTTAAAACAGTATCCCCCTAATCACACCAGCAAATCAGGATTGTAACCTTAGAAAATTTACATGAAATCACTTCTAAAAGCATACGAAATCATATGTAATTATGAATCAGAAACTCCGCTATTCTTCAATTCGTTATGATCGAGTATGCAGCAACTTCTGAATCTGAAACTAAACAGGTAAATCATAATTTACTCTACAGAAATCACGATTACGCCTTTGAAATTGATAATTGGATATTCACATACCTTGAATCGATGCGAGAACTGCGTTAACTTGAAATCTGAATAACATGAAAGATCGATCATCGCTTTTTTGGTGAAATTAAATAAAAAGAATGAATGAATTTAGCCCTAATTTGAAGGTTTGGAATATTTGAACATGAACAGTGTTGTCTGTTCGTATATCACTTTTCCTCTCTTTAAGAAAATACTTTGGAGTTAATTAAAGTATATCTTATACACCTGACGTGTTATCCACAAAATTCGCATACAAATCGTATATGGTATTGTTTTGTAAAATATTAAATTGTATAGTATAGATTTATTACATTACATAATACTATAATATAATATTAATAAAACAATAGAATAAACAGAAAACTTTGATTACTCAATTTGTCCCACAAATACTTTTAAAAAAAAATATTTTGGGGTTTAAATATGTGGAGCGTCATCTATTATTTTAGAGAGAGTGTGTGTTTGCAGGAAACGATGACGGGTAGAAGTGGTCGGCAAAGTTGGCCGCGGCCTGCAGCCTTTTAACATCGGTGTCATCAATAGTGGTGGCTATTCAGTTTTATTGACGGCGGTTGTGGTAACATTGGCCTCCCTGTTGTTGTTAAAGTTGGCAATGGTGATGGTGGTCATTGCGATGGCATGTGAAGATGGTGTCGGTGTTAGTTGTCGCTTTGTTTTGGCATGATAAACTAATGTTTACAGTCGCAAATAATCATAGTTTTCAAGCCAGTAGCGATGGATATTGACGATGTGAGAGTAACAATATATAAAAACACACGTCGTGTGTGTCCTTTTGGCGTGACAAAATATCAAATTATATAGACAATTAGTTTTAGTAAGTCCCCGTATATTATACGGGTTGAATAAATAAAATATTAATATAATAAAATTTATGAAATATAAAATGATATTCCAAGATATGATGTTACTGAAATTACGTATAAGTATTATCAAGTCCTATAAATAATAAAACAGTGATATCAACTTTTTATCTTTTTTTTATTTTTTTCAAAAAATAAATATTTTGTTCTAAAACAAACCGTATAAAAATATAATTTTTAAAAAATTCTTTATCATAACTCCTAAATTTAATTATTTTGGTTTTTAAATTATTTACTTTTAAAAAGATCAACTATATAATATATCGTATTTTTTAAAAAGTTTGATGTTTTAGAAAAATATATTAATTATAAAAACATTAAACCAACATTATTTATTTAGAAATAACATTAACAAAAAGAATTTTCTTAATTTATTAAAAGCTATTTTAATCTAAAAAATATTAAATAGTATTAATAGTAATTAAGAATTATTTTATAGGAAAGAGAGACGAGATAATTTTGATGAGAAGAATTGTATTGCTGTCACGTGTCATTTTTAAAAAAAATTATTAGAGTAGGAAGATATTTTTCAAACTTGATGTTGTTTATTGTCTCTATCTTCTTGCTAGTGCCAATTACATATAATATTTTTGCGAAAGAAACACTAAACCTACATAAATATAATCATAACAATCTATAAGTAAGAATCAATGAAGATGCCATCTAACTAAAAAAACATAGGCAGTATTAATCATGAAACAACGGTGAAGTACCAATTACCTACTATGAATTTTGCAAAGTGATGAACAGTAAAAATGTCCATCTGGGTCGTTCCTTTTATCCTCTCGATCTGAGCCGTTCTTTTTTTGGCTATTAATACCCACCGGTGGAGATGTAGATGGCGGTGGCCGGTTGGGTTTGTCGGTGGGTGTCCGCCTGTTGTTGTCGGCGGGGGTGATGGCGCGGCCGTTGGTGGCTGCATGTCACCTCAGTTGGCGTTGTGTCGGTGGTCGGCATGTTTACTCACGTTTCTGTGCTCCGATATCGGCGGTGGTTATGGAG
>BJCN01307363.1:0-15251 GCA_018326445.1 Flaveria brownii
ATATATATATCGGTATGTTTGAAAAAATAAATAAATAAACAAGATTATTTATTTAGGTTTTATAAAAAATTAACAAACACTTGTAATTGATTAAAATAAAATAAATGTAGTGTGCAATATTATTAATAAAGTATAAAAAACAATTGCTTGTGTGCAAATCTGATTGGCTTAAAGTTATTAATAAAAAATTAAACATAGTCATAAACGAACACATCAGTGAACCATTCACGAGGATCACCCTAAATTTATGACCAGACTCATCAGATGCGGCGGGGCCAAACCCTTCCCGGTCACCACATTGTCAGTTTCAAGTGATTGAAGGTTCTAATCTTCTAGACCCGTGATAAACAATTATGTATATTAAAAGTAGTTTTAGAGATAATTGTGAGTTATTCATTATTAAAAAAGTTAATCCTTAAGAATTCTATAGCAAATTTTGCTTTCAAGTTTTTTTAATGTGATTTTTCTAATTAAATATTTGAAGTTACTTTTTCATATTCGCTTACGGGTGTCGTGCAATTTCAGTGTTTGCATAGATTGGGTAGTTTTTGCAATTAAGTGTTTTCTGTATTGCAAAGTAGGAATATGCTCAAGCCCTCCTCCTTTTGTTATGCATTGATTATATTTGGAATGATCCAATCTTTTAAGCATTGTACTTTTTAGAATCCTATTAAACCAAAATGCTTATCTAGTAGGTAATTATAAAAGTAGTTGTTTTTATAAATCAATTGTTAATAATATAATGTTAGTAAAACTAGTGTATTTGATAGAATACAAGGTCTTTAGATTTGTCTTTTTTAGGCCGAATCGCGTGTCCATGATCTCGGGTTTATAGTATAGTCTAAACACTCTTTCGTAGTTATCGGATGGTTGATCATTCCCTATTATTCTAATAATGCATTAGTATGTGTGTAAAGCTTTACCTTGCACAATATTATTGTTAACCTCATGGAAATTTAGATCTTCTAAAAATGAGTGTTACATACAATTTACATCACTCATTTTGAAACTGTCTTGAGCATTGGGCTATAAGTGAACAAGTGATGGAATGATGTAACACTTGACTCCTCACACAAATCAGATTGTCCGATCTACCCATATTTTTGGTTGCATAATTAAGTGAAGATCTAAAGGAGGTAATCTAAGCCTAGATTGCTCTATCTTAAACACACATAATTATAGATTTCTTCTATTATTCACAATCAATATTCCTGAAACATGTTAAAAGATATTAGATGTATGGGTATTCATCGGATCGGATAACGGTTTATTCAAATTTGAAAATTTTATGAACCTATCTGAGATCAAACCCGGTCTGAATTAAAGGTATTCCTATTCTATCCGAATTCAATTCATATCCGTATGATCCAAATTAATCTGATTAATGGAAATAACAATTTTTCTATTTGTTAGTTCCTAACATGACTATAGCACTTGAAGACTTGGCCCTTGAAAACAATGACTCTCACATGTCTGCTCGCTTCGATAATTAGAATAGGTTTGCGAAGAGTTGAAGATGACTAAATCGAATAATCGATTAATGATTTCTACTTTCATTTAGTGGATCAAGTAATCAACTAGTTGAAACATTAGGTTTTTAAGTTTGGGCTAGATAAAAATGGATGCACACTGCATATCTTCTAAAAAAGTCATATTAACATATTATTTAGTCAAAATTCCTATATTGAAAAAATGCATATGCGAATAACTCAAATTTAAAACTAAATTACCTCTGGAATCCAATCAGAACTCCGAGTAAGTTTGGATTCGGATGAGATCCGATCCTAATATCCGAATAAAAACCAAAACAATTTTTTAGGTTTTGGATACGATTTGGATTACATATTTTGATATCGGTTTTTTTAAACACCCCTAATTTGATGCATATATATGCTTCACCAAACAATCTAAATAACTTGACTCAACTTGGTTTGCAGGTCAAAACGGTTATGCCTATCTAGCATTCTAGAAGCTAAAATATTCCATCATCAACGTGAAAGGAATAACGCAAATCATGACATATAAATCAGATATAAGATCTAATCAAACAACATCATACCATAAAATTCATCACTCGATTATTAGACAATTTCTCCATATTCAAAGCGTAGGAGGAAGAATGCAGCTAATCGCACATGACGGTGAAATTGCATTACAGTATTCAAAAGCATAGGAAAAACAAAAAATCCCGAAAGAAGATCGAGTATTGTGTAATATCATTTTTAAGTAAATGATAACAAATCACATAATCATTTCTTAAAAATATAACACACAAAAGACCATGCTGCCCTTTTTCACCAAAATAAAAATCAATACACGTGTTTTTTCTCTTAATTCTCCGTACATAACATAACTCTACTAATGTACGGGAGCCGGCTCCTATGTATATTTATGTGTGTGTATTTAATTTTAAACTAAACTTAAACAGAGTGTGCAAACATGGACTATTTGACTATTTTGAACCAGTAAGATGTCTGATTAAATAAAATACTCTAAGTTGCTGAATCAGTAAATATTATTCATCTGTTTGGTTGAATTTTTGAATAATTATTTTGTAGAATGATTATTTTACCCCTCTAAACTGTCTTGACAATCCATACCCCATGACCATGTGGCTTGAACTGTTGAAGGCCCGCAATGGCGCAATGTGCGTTTTTATGTTTTCTTATCTTATGAACTGGGCCGGGCTCAAAAGTAGATTGGATTAAAAGTCCATTATCAGTTTTTTAATTTTGGTCCAAGTATATACTAATTACTTAATTAGCTCACAATAATTTTCCTCAATGTCAACTGTTAAGTTCCACCTTATTTTGTTACCACTTATTTGTTTATGATAAATTAGTTTATAACCTCGTATATTATACATGTTGATAAAGGTTGTTTTGAATAGAAAATTTATTAAAATATAGATAAAAAAACATTACCGTATTTATAATTATGTAAATATTAAAAGTTATTATGTAAAATTAGAGTTAAAATATCTCAAGACTATTACAACAATATAGATTGTTTCATTGCAAATCATATCAAGATAGCTTCAACTTTCAGCATCTAGGGAAACCATTATCCCTTGATGAAAACAATGAAATACGCAGAATAATGATGACAAAAAGCTGTGAATATCAAACAATATGTGTTCTTGGTGTTTGTGTTTGTGTTTGTGTTTGTGTTTGTGTGTGTGGCTACTTATTTTGTTGGTTAAGCAGCAAATTACATCAATTATGCAAAGAATTAATGAAATCTATACACTCTTGAGATGATCTTTAACTTGTTGAGAGCAAACCAAGTAGTGTTGTTGACTCGTGGTTACTGGTATCTACCCATTGCCATGTCTTGTACTCTGTAGTACTATTGTTCATGATCATATCTTCTTCCATTGTATCAATAGGCAGCATGTTGAGATCAATAAACCCTCTAATTTCACCAACTGGCTCATTCACTTTTTCAATCAGATTCATACTTGTTTGTTGATTCAATTTAGCCTCTGCGATCATGTGGGATCGCTTGTGACCTCCCAAAGCTTGACCACTTGAGAAAACTTTCAAGCAAATTGGACATTCATGTGCTCCCAACACTACTGTTTTCTTCAAAGAACCAGCACAAGTAATGAACTTTTTTGTAGTTTGATCATTGTTGGATGGTTTTGCACCAAACCCGTTGATCATTAGCTCATGACCTAAAAAGGATTTGTTTTCGATTGTGTTGTTAACTTCAGGTTTTGAATCTTGAGCTTCCTTTAGCTTCTTGTGACTTGCTTTATGCCCACCAAGTGCTTGATAAGAGTGAAAGCTTTTGTTACAAGTGATACACTCAAACTTTCTCTTGCTTGAATCCTGTAATTTACCACAACCTAACTCCATTTTGTCATCGAATTCGTCGTTTTGGATCGCGGTTCTCTCCAGTTCAGTAGAACCCATTTCAGATCTTCTGAGATTATCAAAACCAATTTCGGTTTCAGCAATCTTTTTGATCTCAGAACCATTAGCAATTGACTTTTTACCCTCGACTTTAGTCAACCTCACAAAAGCAGAGGAATTGCAGTGATCAGATGATTCAATTTCATTACCCCATTTCCCCTCATCTCTAGAAAGCATCATCAAACACATAGCAATCTCAGATTCTTGATCTTGTTCAATTTCAGACAGAATACTGGTTGAAGCATGATTACTACTGTTGTGAGTATTATTATTATTATTATTATTTTTGGCATTCATGGAGATTGAAGATGAAGCTGATGTAACGGTGGTAGTGGTAGTAACAGTAGTACAAGTAACTGTATACCTTTTCATTCTCTTGTTTCTTGATCTTGATTTCTTGATTCGACCCGATTTTTCGTTCTCCGAATTGCTAGTCCAACAATCTTGATTCATATGGTTTTTGTTGTGGTTGTTTGCTACTTTTTCAGAATGACATTTCATGTGTCCAAATAAGGCCTTCCAAGATTGAAACCCTTTACCACATTCTTTACAAAGCTTATCAAGAACCACCAAACAATTGCTGTTGGTCTCCACTTCACTTGAATCTTTGACTTTTGGAGTCTTTTTTGGATCTTTCCTCAATTCATAACCTAAATCATTCGATTTCAAACCCCCATTGTTCACAGATGATAACTTCTTCATCTGCTTCTTCTTCTTCTTCATCATCTGATGCTCCTGATGCTGATCATCATCAACATCAAGATTCTGATGATCGATGGAGTTGATCACATGAGACCTCATGTGACCTCCCAAAGATCTACCAGAGGGAAAGCTTTTATCACACAACACACATACGTGATCCATCGATCTTTCTTCAGTTTCTTGGATCAAATTCGACATTTTATGGTTAAACAAGTGCGAATTTCTGATCAAAGTGTCGTCAAGAAACACAAGATTCAAGATCAAGACTTAAAATTGAGTAACACCCAGATCAAGAATCCAAATTAAACCTCAAATCTTCAAGATTGAAGTGAAAAACACAGAATCCATCTCAGATTCACTCAAGAACAAGGTCAAGATCTACCCGTGATGAATTGAATCAATGAAATAGAAGATGAACAACAGAACAAGCAAAGAACAACTACTCAAACTGTCAAACACACATACACACTCTCTCTCTAGAGATACAGAGGTTATGTTTGGTGGTGAAGATGAAGAAACCCATGCATGGAAGCAAGGGTAGATAAAAGAGAAGAAAGTACGTGTACTCAACTGAGAATCCTACGCCGGTACAAGATCCAACGGTTGAGATTGCTCCACATTTGATCATCCCAATGGGTATGATTATGAAGCAAGATCCTCTTCAACTTACCGAACCAACTGCCCCTTAACTATTCTTTACTTTGTCTTGCTGCCTAAGTGAAAACTTCTACACTCTGCCACTTATTCCTTTCCACTTTCTTTCTAAATCTAAACAATTGTACAACACACAGCTGCACAACGTACAAGTATGCATAGCATTATTATAATAAAAAAAGAGTCGTATTGTTTTTGTTTATTTTGAGATAATATGGACTTTAGAAAAGTATGATTTTTTATTTTAGTTATTAAAGTGATGAATCCTTAGTATTAGTTTTTTTATCTAAATAATTTGCATCTCTATAATCTAATACTGCTCTTAAAAACTCGTTTGCTTGAACTCATGAAAAATGTCAAAGTGACATTGTTTAAAATCTCACTTTTCATTCTTAAGGCTCACAAAGTTTAAACCTCACTTTTTTTATGTGAGGGGTAATCTTAACTATCATTGGGACATACATCCCTTATAGGGCGCTACAAGTTGTATTTAATAACCATTAGTTAATTTTTGTATTACTTTGAAATTTATTATAGAAAGCTTTTTTAGAAGCAATTGTGACTGAATTTGGTTAATGGTGAGGTGTGGAGATAATAAAAAAATAGAGATGGGCCCAGAATGATGCTCTGATACAAGTAGAAGTTACTTCAAAAGTAAATGTATTTATTATTATTAGGGTGGCAGAAAAGGGGCAACTTGGTCATTTGATCATGGGCCCACCTCGGAATCTACCAGCCTGCAGAGTTTGAAAGCACAAAGGCTTTATATGCTCACCAAATATCTGGTGGATATTTCATAAAAATTTAATATTTTATAGGTTAAAGTATTTATTTGTTAAGCGAGTGCTAAGAAAAAAGGTTTAGAAGAATGTAAAATTAATCATATTGAGGAGTTGAAATATGAGCCGATTATAAATATATAGGAAAATAAAATAATTAGAATGATAGAATCTTAACATCATCAACCGGGAAGTTGAAAAAACACTATTATGTTAAGTTGTTAACTAACTAGAATGTTTAATGATACTTCAAAAACTATATTAACATAACAAAGCTATTGGTAAGAAAAAACGCTTAAGGATTTGATTTGCATAAAGTATAAGTTTTAGCAATAAAAATTCAAATTAATCTATTTTCAAAAACTTATTTTTTGCGTAGTAAGGTCTAACGAGTTTGAGGATCAATAGGCACGGTAAATTCAAATATTTGGCAAAATAATAGTATACTATCAAATCAGTTAGACACCAGATATCCAAATATCATAGCAGTACGTATAAAACACATATCATAAGAGTGATGAAGCTTGCTATTTGATATCATGAGGAAATACTTATTTGCGTAATAAAAATGCACACGAAGTAGTTGATTCCAAATGCACTAGGAGTTAGTCGGGAGACTGACATGTACCAACAACCACCGATACAATACAATCTATCATAAATGTTATGGTATTTTTTCTTTCATGTATATGTATTGTGGTCTGATTAAACCGTCATGGATGATACCTTGTCATCGATGAGTCGCCTATGAAACTCTCCACATGCATGAAGGGTTGCTTAGGTATCAAATTCACAAGTCAGTTTACAACAAACTAATACAAATATGCTATCTCACAATCTATCTTCTAAGCAAAAATCTCTTAAATGCATTAATGAGTACTAGTCCTATAAATTGCATCGCACACGTAACCATGAGTAATTCCAAGTTTTGAGGTATTTGTATTTATAACTATGGTAATAAAGGATGACAAAGGGCGAGTTTGAAATAGTGTTTGTATTTTCAGTCCATGTTCAAATATAAGATTGTCTTATATCCATTCACATACTCGTTAGATATTTGTTGGGTTATTATCCTATGGGCATCGCTGTTACTTTGTTAAAAATACGCCCGTTAGGATTTGTTGTACATTTTTTTTTCTTATCATTCTAATTTTCATATAATATTAAGTTTAGTAGTTTTAGTAAACTCGTGTATTACACGGATTGAATACAAAATATTAAAGATAATAAAAATTTATTAATTATAAATCGATATCCTAAAATAAGATATGATTGAAATCTTTCTTATAAAAAATAAAATAAAAATTTTATTTCAAAACAAGCATTTTAATAAATATCATACTTAAAAAATTTCTTATTATAACTTAAAATTTTAATTATTTTTTGTTTATAAAAATTACTTTTAAAAAACACCAATTATAAAATATTTTGTATTTTAAAAAAAGTTTAATGTTCTAAAATTTTTTCTAATTTTATGAAAAATTATTTCCTTAGAAATAACATTAGTAAAAGATATTTTTGTAATTTATTAAAAAAACTATTTTAATCTAAAAAACTTAAATAATATTATTAGTAATTAATATGATTATTAAATAGGAGAGAGAAACGAGAAAAATTGGTGAGAAGGAATATGGTGTTGACATGTGTCTTTCCTAGATAAATTTTTATTAGAGTAGTGAGATTATAGCTATAACAGTTTAAGATGTAATAAATTACATACATATCAGCATGGTTAAAAAACTATTTGAAATATTTAGAATATGTAAATGTTATGATTATATAAACTTAAAAATATAAGTTCATACTTTACAACATAAATCAAATAATGTCATTAATCTTCTATACATGTTACACATGGTAAACAAAATAATAACAAGATATAGATGATTAATACATTTAAAATCAACGAATCATTCAAAAGATAACAATTTAAAACAACACAATAATACAATTAAGTAAAAGCTAAGGCACCACATTACTTAATTATAAGATATTCATTTCATGTTAATTCAAATATAAATTACCTACTAGCTGTCTAGGCTATTTTAAATAAATTAATTAAATAAATTTGTATTAGTTGCCTAAAAAAAGATTTAACATCTTTCACATGGCTGCCGGCCGGAACACCTTTCAGCCGGCTTTCATCATTGCTCCGACCGGAACGTTACTGTCTTATTAGCAACAATACTTGATAATATGTAACTTCTCTATATATTTACCAATTTAATTAAGTAGGCATCATGTGCCATTAATGTTTTAGATCTTTATATTTGTTATTTTGTTGTAAACATATTATTATAGATTTATACTCTTTCTTGTATCGCAAAGAAAAGTCGATCATGCCGCGTATAAACAAGCTAGTGATTGTTAAATGGAGTTGTTGAAAATATGTTGTTTTTTACTAATTTTGTACATGGATAGTTGTAGTTATGAGTACATATAGGTTATATATGTTTAAAGTTATAGCATTCAACTTCTCATACGAAACAATGTTGTTCGTTTTGTAGACAAAAAGCATATAGTTTTATTTTTGTTAAACTTCCAATGAAATTACTCATCCAAAGCCTGCTTCCATTTAAATATGAAGTTTTATTACAATGTTCATAGATTGGGCATTTTGCGTCCAAAAGGTGATGATAGTTAGCAAGGCATGATATATTTATACCTTAGGATTAATATAACATCTTTTTTTGTATGACTCATGTGAGATTTATATAAGACGTTAAAAAATAGTTAATTTGATATGGAAGTTGAAAGGAATAAATAAAACGTATCTTACATAGACAGACAAGTAAACAAGTCTTGTAGTGGTGCATAAGGAATGATTCATATGCTTGGTGAGTTTCTTTAGCTGTGTTTTACTCCAATGTCAACGTAATCACAAAATAATTTGGTTTGAAGGGAATAAAACCTTCGAACTATTTAATCGAAGTAGTTTTCTGATATTTTAATATTATTATGCTATAAATATATTTAATAAATTATAACAAAAAATATACTAATTATTTAGAAAAGTAATAGATGTAGAAACCTTGATATTGAAGTTGAAGCAAGTCATCAGGCCAGTACTATCTATGCTTCTGCATTCACAAACACATGTACTTCAGGCATAAAGTACAGACACAAAATGATACAAATCAGAAAGCAAGATGCTATCTTTATTTTGACTCATTCAGCAGTCTACGTATATTCTCGGGAATTGATATTTAAACATCCTAAAATTATAAATCAACACCCTAAATTTCTATACATGTCATATAGCCTCGTACGCGTCGTATAAGGGGGTCGTATAGCCCTTTACGGGCGTATAATCCCTCTGACAGCCCCCTGAATTTTTTCTCGCAGTTAGTGTCGAAATTTGCTATACGCGTCATATAGCCCTATATGTGTTATATAGGGGGTCGTATAAGGCTATATGGGACGTATAACCCTCTGGCTGCGCTCCCTGAATTTTCCTCATTTTCAGTGTTTTCGACTCTACACGCCGCATATGGTCAATGGTGCTATACGAGGCGATAGGGGTGTCGATTTATAATATAAGGTATGTGTATATTAGGACCCATATTCTCAGTTACACATATAGTCGTGCTAAGTACAAATATTAATGTTAGAACTACAATTCATCAGGCTAAACGAAAACTTCAAAATGAGTTGTTATATGATAAATGAGTCGTATTCACGGGTTCACATACGAAACCCGTCGAACAAACATAACACCAACTTTAAAACAAGCCAAGGGTACAAGAACTTGATGCTTGAAGTACAAACAATGGATACTATTTAATGAGGCCAGCCATATACTTATGGGTGTAATTAAAGTTATTGCTTCCTAATTAATTAAATGTGGGCATTCATTGGGTCTCAAAAAGTCCCATAGCTGTCCAGCTTGTGTCGTGGATGGTTAAGTATCACCATATAGTTTGATTTTGATCTAACAGCTACAATCAAATTGATCGATCCAGTCTAGTATAAATAAAGCCTCTCACTTCTCTCATTTCTTGTCACTAAAAGAAAATAAAAAATAGTTGGTGAATATCTATCATTTTCCATAAGTAAAATTATCAAATCATAATTGTTTATCTTTTGCCAATCAATTTTAATTGTGTAATAAGAATTATTGTTTGCCACTTTACTACAATTTAGACACTTGTACAAATTAGAAAGCAACATGTCAATGATTTGATCCAAACTTTACTACAAATTAGACTTCTCCGACACTTCTATCTCATGTTGTCACAGTACTTAACGTTTTCATGATTTTACTTTTGCTTTATCATGATTCTAACTTTTTGTGATTGTTGAGAATTAATATCAATAATTAAAATCCCACACGTCTCTCTCCCACGGGGTTTCTTTGTCTCAATCCTAGTTGATGGTCATAAAAGTCCTTCATGTCTTTTCACTTTTACTTTCTTAATGTGGCCAAATTGAGAGGTTTTACAGTGGTAATAAATAGTTCACATTGCGGAATCGTAGCCATGGTACGAGTTTGTTGACAATCGCTCTTAGAAAACTGATTTCCTCAGCAAAATCTCAGTGGCAGACAATCCATCAATGATTATCGAGGGTTTTCTGATGGATCCCGTGAAATAAAAATATACATATAATTTTTATACGGGGTTGGAAAACCATCGGTAACTACAGCGGATCGCATGAAATCCTGTGATAAAAATCACATTGTCGCCGGAAATAAATCCAAACAAATACATATATACAAGAGGGTACTTATAACATATATAAACATATCATTATTTATACTTGTTTATTCAAAGGTTAGTAGTGTATTAGCTTAAGGTGGTGACTTTTTTTCTTTTCAGCATCTTCCATGTGAGGGGATTAACTTATATAAATTACCACTCATCACTCATGACTACACGTTATATATAAACTTTTAAAGGTTGTTAGGAGATAAGACTGTATGTCTTATTCACGTATCCACAGGTGTTTACAAGGAATACAATGGAAGTCAAATGGTATGTACTCAAGTTTTTTTGTTGTTGATGCATCAACAATCCACAATTCAAGCTTCCCGATGAAAATAAAATGTTACGTGTTGTATAGCATATCTTATGGCATGTTATTCCGGGTACATGTTTCAGACCATGATAGTATGTCTGGTGAACACAAAATGACCCAACTTTAGTCCATTTCTGTTACACACTGAAATTCTCTCGACTAATCGGTAGGTATAAGTTTGGAACACAAGTTTCCCTTTACAAAAAAATGCTCATCTACCAAAAAGTTAATGGAAATTTAAGACATAAAATACAATCACAAATAGCAAAAGAAACACAAAAGGTCAAATAACATGCCCCATCATGTGTATTTGTTTGTTACAAAATGTTTACAGCAATTCTTTCTCCTATTTTCAGGCCTAACCCTTGTTTAATCACAACGGATATATCCCACAGATTTATAACAGGACGGGTGAACCTGCAACCTATAAGTTTACCTCTTAAGGTGAATAACTTCTAATACTAAGTACTAACCGGGGGTAATATGTAAATGTACAATCAAAAATTGGACATGCTTACCATATTATGTTAAAAAATGAACAAGCTCGTAAAAATCCAACTAACCATGCTAATTTGAGCTTTTGTTATCATCTGTGGTTTCAAGATTCCAAGATTCAACTCCGAATACCTCTTCAATCATTGAGCCTGTGGGCAAGAAATCAGTTTTGGTTCCTGCACAGGAGAAAAACCCGACATCCCACACTCTTGAATCCAAGGGTTCGAAGGTAAATTCATGGTTTACCCATGAATTGTTGACTTTACTTGTACATGGTGCACCGGCTGTATCAGATGATGTGCAGGAATCATATACAAAATCATGGCCTCCATCTACACTTTCATCAACAGTGGTTTTCTCTGAAGTTGAGTCAAAACTGCAGCTGTTACCTAACCTTTGTTGTTGTGGATCATTGTGATGATTCTCCATACCATTCTCGTGTTCATAAGAATCATACCCCTGTGATTCATCATCATCACTGTCAGCATTCATTGGATCAACTCGGTTCTGCTCTGTTCTTCTATGCAGCATGAAGACATTAAAATAGTAGCTAACGATCTCTGGACTGCTGCGCGAAGGGAATTCAGCTGCAAGATGCTTCCAGAAGTTTCTACCTGATGACACAGGATTTGAATACACAACTTCATGAAATAACTGTTCATCATCTTTGGTCCATTTCTCAGCAACCACCTCTCCCATATCACCAAACCCTAAATCCACAAAGGCTTTGAGCCCAATTCTTGTCTTTAAAGTCTCCCTTGATTCTTTGATATGTTGTCTGACACATTCAGCAGACGCAGGGTTTTGACAGTGACATTCCGCACTTTCACTTGCAACAGTTTCATTGTCATGTATGATTTCATCTTCAGGCATTGGGATGACAGAAGACCCCATGAATTTAAGCTCATCCCCATCACATTCATGCCATTCAGGTATGTCAGCTTGATACTCAGGTCCAACTGCGACTTGCTTTAGAGGAGAATGTTCTAGAAGGTAAGAATAGGTGCCGGAAGGCAGAGGCGGCACCACCTCTGACATGGCATCTTCTTCACTAATAGTGCTGCTGGCCCATGATGAGGTGGAATGGCGGCCAGGAAGAGTACAATCAACATCCTTTGTGGTGCATACTGGAATATCAGTGAAGTTGCCATTTACAAATCCTTTTTCAACTCCAGTATTTGGTTCAAAGAAGCAGCCCTCATCTTTATCTATCAAAGAATGGACACTAGTTAAAATTAAGTAAAGATAAACCAATACAGAAATCAACCCCGGAAACAAATTTTCTGATTAAAGACTTAAAGTAGGTGAGTTTTAGCCACCGAATCATGAAATTCTTAACATATAATGAACACTAGTGCCTATAGCAAAACATGAATATGTGGACAACTAATTTCATTACATACAATAAGATTAAGTATTTACAAAAGCCTTCAAAACATAAGCATTTAAAACCGAAGCTTTCGTCCACACACCTGACCGAAGAGGTGCATCTTCCTCAGTAAACTGCAAATAAGGGACCAAATCAGAATTATGTTCCAGCTTCAAGTGTTTGGGAGAAACATCATATTCCTCTTCATACAGTTGTCGTTTCTGCACCATGATTAACCTGCAAGACAACGATCAAAGTTTTCAGTTTTGAACATTATGGAACAAGATACAGCCATCATACAAGAGCCACAGAGTCACCCAAATTTCTTTCAAGCAATT
The DNA here is from genome assembly GCA_018326445.1 of Flaveria brownii. Classification (NCBI taxonomy): domain Eukaryota; kingdom Viridiplantae; phylum Streptophyta; class Magnoliopsida; order Asterales; family Asteraceae; genus Flaveria; species Flaveria brownii. Next base: position 13,271 of record BJCN01307363.1, read on the forward strand.
ATTTATCAAAACTATACTTAACAACATGGTTTGACTTGAAAGATTCCACTTCTGACTTCGAATAAACAAATATATGACATCAATGAATATACTAATTTCAGAAATAAGAACAGAAGCAGCACATTTCAGGTGTTTTTTCCTAAAAGAAGTGCAAATGCTTATTACTAGGACTAAAGAAGTGGGACACGTGAGTAATTTAAGAAAGCTTCTAGCTTTAAGTGGTAAGGTGTAAACATAATTAATAATCTGGCAAAAAAAAGAATATTACGCCGCACGTGTAAGTCAACCTTTAAAAAAAAGCTCCAATATTCTACGATTAATCAACGTAAAATGCGGATTATGATCGGTAAATCTTGAAAATTGAGTGCGTAAATAATCGTGTAGCTGGAAAAGAAAGGGGCTTTGATTTATACCTTCAAGTGAATTTGAAGTGGTTGAACAAATCAATCGTTTATGACAAACTCCTGAATTTACAAAGAAAACCCTAACTTAGATCCCCAATTTCAAAGAATTCAAGAATTCGCAGAAATCGTAAATACAAAACTCCTATATATGAACGAATTTCAGAAGTAACACAAAATCAAACGATTAAACAACAAGAAAGGACGCGATTCACAAACCCTAGATCGAACAAGAAAAGCGAAACACAAGAGTCAAGATCTGACAAATCCGTAAGAGGAAACCGATTGTTTGATAGAAACGGATGATAGATCTGACAGATCTGATGAGAAATCAACGAAAAACAAAACCCTACCCTAGAAACCGATTCACTCAACGGCAGGCTTTGAGAAATAGCTCAATCGATAGACGAATACGAGAATCGAAAGAATCCTGTATCAATTTGGGTCGATAAGAGTGAATCGAAATCGAATTTAGGAATTAGGGTTTGAAAGAGAGATTTGAAAAAAATTAGGGATACGACTTGCAGGAGAAGGTAAAGTTGTGGTCAGCGAATTTTGTAACCAGTAGTATGAACATAAAATACGAAATTACCAAAAAGGGTATGCGGTGGCTGGTAATTACCTGGTACGGCTTTAGAGTTATTTCAACCCTTGTGAAGGGTGTTTTGGGTATTTAATCCTTAACGCAGAAAAATCACGTTGTGGTTACACACTTACACTTGAATATTCCAAGGCAAATTGGCAACTTGGTTGAAAGATGATTTCATGATTGTTTTAAATAAATAATAAAAAATAATAAAATTATCTTTTAAGATTATAGATCATATTATATAATATTATATAATATGAAATTAGCAACCTATGATGTGACACCATAAATAGTACTATTCACCATGAATAGTACTATTCATGGGGTAATTTTGGGCGGTGGCGATCAGCTTCGACGAAACCGATTTCGATCACGACGGACTGGGAAGATTCAGCGACGAGATATTCGCCGGAAAAGAAGCGGAGGGAGTCGTCGGCGGCGGCGGAGAGGGAAATTCCGGGAAGAACGGCCGATCATCCGGCGGAGATGCGCTGGTTGTGGGGTCAGGGGTAAAGGGTACTACGTTAGGCGGCGGCGACGACGACGGAGGTGCAGATGGTGAATCTAAGGGAAAAAACGGTTGGTGCAGCGTACGGCGGTGGTGGCGCCGGAGACTGTGAGAATAATTGTTAAGAGGAAGAAATGATAGATGATGAAGAAGAAGAAGGGGGTTTTCATGGTGGGGTTGAGGGAGTAAATGCAGGTGTGGTTATGGTGATGTGTGGAGGATTGATGGGAGAAAGTGAGAGAGAATCTCCATGAATGTGTGTGTTAAGCAGAGGTGTTGGTGTGGTGTGTGTGAGTGTGTGTGTGAGTGTGTGTGTGAATGATTTTGCAGTAATTTGTTGTGGTTGAAAGTTGCAGGTGGCAGGTGGTGTGGTGTGATTACAGCTAAGATTTGGGTAATTGTTTTGGTATTTCATTTACTTATATTAAAAAACCAAGTTGTGATGAATAGTACTATTCATCGATGAATAGTATTTGGGGATGA